>CAUYON010013469.1:0-41611 GCA_963573935.1 Arctocebus calabarensis
GATCAAGGAAATGCCATGAAGGATATCTGTAACAGTATGATCAAAATATTTTTGAATGTATATGAATCGTGCCCTGTGATTGCACCAATGTACATAATTATGATTCAATAAAATTATTAAAAAAAAAAAAAAAAAAAAAGAGACCAAGGCAGAAGTGTCAAGGCTTTCCATGAGCTAACTTTGGACTAGGGAGCTTTTGTCCCCATGGTAGAGTATAGTGGCTTAGTTTAAAACTGAATGTGTTATGTCAGGAGGTCTAAGATACTGGAGAATAAAACTCCTTGTATGTGTGTGTATATACATATATATACACACATATATATTTATATATTATACATATTTTTATATATAATGTGTATATATATTTATTTATACATATCTAATGTATGTGTATATATTTTAAAAATAGCCCTTCACTCCAACTCTCTCAAATTCAATAACAGTGTACAACAAGGTGTCAAAACAAATCCCTAGAATGTATTTTAGATCTAGCCTAGAGAAAGCTCAAACCGTTCGTTAATTCGTTCCTTCCTTCCTTCCTTCCTTCCTTCGTTCGTTCGTTCGTTCCTTCCTTCCTTCCTTCCTTCCTTCCTTCCTTCCTTCCTTCCTTCCTTCCTTCCTTCCTTCCTTCTTTCTTTGTTCTTTTTTATTTTAAAGACAGTCTCATTTTATCACCCTCGGGAGAGTGCCGTGGCATCACACAGCTCACAGCAGCCTCCAACTCCTGGGCTTAAGTCATTCTCTTGCCTCACTCTCCTGAGTAGCTGGGACTACAGGCTTCCACCACAACACCTGGCTATTTGTTTTGTTGCAGTTTGGCCGGGGCCATATTCAAACCTGCCACCCTCGGTATATGGGGCTGGCACCCTACCCACTGAGCCACAGTGCCGCCCAAAATGTACCAGTTCTATATGAAAGTTCTCAGATGGAATAAGAAAGTTTAATTATCTATATTCTCATTAACTTGGCTCAATGTTTTTCTCAAAACATAATTATTTTCAATGATGCCTCAGTGAAGTGATTAAATGAACAATTTGAATAATAAACAAATTAATTTATAAGGAAAAATTTGTTGGTAAATGATTACCTAAAGGGAAAAAATGATAAACTGCAACTAAAGCACAGTTCACATTTAATACATTTTTATGAAAGATGGCTGATAAGAGGCAGTTGACATGCATCTTTTCTTAAGAAAGCCATCAAATAGCCTTCAAATACCTGTATATTGGATGGATTGTCAAAGAATGATGATTGAATAGAGGTGATGGGAAGATACTGAGAGTGAAGGTAGAAGCTAGACTGTCTCTGGCAGGCCACTGAGAGCCGTGGATGTTTCCCAGACCCAGGCCCAGGGAAGGGCTAAGGAGGAGACCTTTGGGGTCTGCACCCCTGCCTAAGACCTTTGTAATTTTGGCTGCAGGGGAACTCCTCAACTAACACAACCCTGCAGAATGTCAGAGGGAGATGCTAGGAGATTATGCTGAGACATTGCTTCAGCTCATGTGGACCTCCACAGGTCTCAGAACACAGAGTACCTGTACCCAGGGCCAATCAAGGATCCCTTCCCTCCAGTGCTATAACTCCTGCCTGGAAGTTGAAGTTGCCCCACTGTGCCATACAGAGAGATAGGAAGCTGGGTGATCTCCTGTGACCCAAGGCCACTCCTGCAGAGCCAAGGGGTGTTTAGACCAGGAGCGCTGCAACTTCCCACCTTGCCCAGAGCTGCCTGGCAGGCTGCTTCAACAGAGAGAACCACAGTGGTATGATAGCGGCCTGCTGAAGAGTTCTGGTGGACTGCTCAGGACCAGCCTCCCTTGCCCTGTCATGATTAACACTTGAATTCACAGGCCTGAGAACAGGTCTGTGGGCCTGATTCCATATTCCAATGATTTTGTTGTGTTGTTCTGTATACGGAGTGCAAATTTGTGAACCTGTCTGGAATGGGATAAGGACTCACATGGGCAGAAGTGAGAGGAGAGTGTGGTGGGATCCGTGCTGTGGCACACACATGGGGCAACCCTCTGCCCACAGGAATGACTGGGGAACCTATACTTTCTGTCCCAGCTGGAAAGGCTCGCAAAATGGGGTAGCTTTGTCACCTGAGTGAGGTTTCTATTACATTGGTCTTGCTGCTTTGGCCTGCTGCTGGTCACCATATGCAGGGGAATCATCTTTCAGGTAAGGGGATGGGAGCAGAGCAAACTCAACTCCTGCCCACTGGGGTGTCCCACCCCAGTCCCCAGCAAGAAGATTCTTTGGCCTGGTGGAGATGACTCCATCTACCTCCCAGCTGCCCACAGTATTCATTGGGATGACACTTGCATTTGTCTATGAGCAGCCTGGATGTGGGTTTGTTCAACCCAACTCTGACTAGTTTCCACTCACTCTCTTTAGTGTCAGGGGTGATACAACACAAGAAGGAGCCCCCCAAAAGTCCAGGGCCCAGGCCATTGCCCAGGATGTCAGAGTGCTTCTGATTGACTATATAAACACCACTGCAGCTGTCTCTCTCCTACAAGTACCTCCCACTGGCATGGAGGTTAACTTCCACAGACCATTTCATCATTTTCTGATTCAATTGTATAAGGCTTGGCCAACTCTTACCCTCAAGCTCCACCTACAGGCTTATAGCCTAAACTCGTCATCACAGCATAATTCATAGACTTACACAGGCCTAAGGAGAGGAGTTCCTAAGATTTCAGGAACCTCCAGCTCCCCTTCTTAACAAGAGGAAGGGAACCTGCTCACATACAGTACACCACCACTATAGCCTACAACTAACTACCATTAAACTAACGTATGACCAAGAAGTTTATTCAGAGCCATGGCCACCTGAAAATGTACAAAAGCAAAGACAAAGGTACTTAGTCAAATTATGCTGCTATCATTCCTGTGAGAGGAAAAAAATAGTTCTATCTAAACAAAAGAAAACTTGAAAACAGGTAGTGAAATCTTTTCTGATGAAAAGAAATCAGTACAATATGAAAACAGATTATAAAGACCCACTCCAAAGGGAGGGTCACTCACATCAGCTATGAACCAATGGACCCCAACGAAAACAAAAACACTGAAGTGATAGATAAAGAACTAAAAATATGGATTGTAAGGAACCTCAAGAAGATCTAAAAGAAAATGGAAAATGAACTCAAAGAAACTGAAAAATAATTCAGGATATGAATAAAAAATTCACTAAACAGATATAAACAAATATACACATATGTCTGTTTATATGTATTATATATAATACATATATATGTGTATCTATATAAGAGAAAAACAGAACCTCTAGAAATAATAAATTTACATATAGAGACACAAAACACAGTGGAACGTTTTAAACATAGACTAAACTAAGCAGAAGAAAGGATTTCAGAGCTTGAAGACAAATCTTTTGAATTAACCCAGTCAGTATAAAATAAAGAGCTTGGAAACAAAATCAAATATCTAGCACCAACTGATCTTCAACACAGAATACAAAAACATGTATGAGAGAATGGATTCCTTATTTAATAAATGTAGTTGAGAAAATTGGATAGTCACATGCAAAAGAATGAAACTGAATCCCTATCTCTCATCATACACAAAAATTAACTCAAGATGGATTAAAGACTTAAATGTAAGACCTGAAACCATCAAAAATTATAGAAAAAACACTAAGGAAATCTATTCTCAATATTGGCAATAAATTTACGAATAAGACCATAAAAATAATTTAATAAAGAAAAATAAATAAATGGGATTTACTTATACTAAAAAGCTTCTAAACATCAAAAGAAACTGTCAACAGAGTGAATAGACAATCTACAGAATGGGAGAAAATATTTGTAAACTATATACCCAATGAAGGACTAGTATCCATTATCTTTTTGGAAATAAAATCAGAAAGAAAAATAGAACTTTATTGAAATATGAGCAAAATTCATGAACAGGCATATATCAAAAGAAGATATACAAGTGTCCAACAAACTTATGAAAAAATGCTCAACACCACTGATCAGAGAAATTCAAATTAACATCACTATGAGATACCAATTTACCCCTGTCAAAATGCCCATTGTTAAAAAAAAATGATTTTGGCATGGATGTGGAAAAAGAGGAATTCTTGGTGAGAATGTAAAATGGAAAACAGAATGGTGATTTATCAAAGAACCAATACTAGATCTACTATTTGATCCCATAATCCCAGTATTGGGTATATACCCAAAAGAAAAGAAGTAATTATATAAAAGAAAAAAAAATCACAGTGTAATTCACAATTGCAAAGATATGGAACCAACCTAAGTGCAATCAATTATTGAATGAATTAAGAAAATGTTATTATATATATATATATATACACACACATACTATTTTATACTACTAAGCTACAAATAAAAGAATGAAATAATGTCTTTTGCAGCTGCTTGGATGGAACAGGAAACCATTATCTTAAGTGAAGTAATTAAACAATGAAAAATCACATAGTGTATGTGCTCACTTAGAAGTGAGGTGCCTGTGGCTCAAGAAGTAGGACACGGGCCCCATATACCAGACGTGGCGGGTTCAAACCCTACACACCAAAAAAAAACCACACAAGTAGGAGTTAAATTATGAGTATGTATAGTCACACAGAGTATCATAAAGGACATTGGGGATTCAGTAGGAAGAGGGTGGTAGGAGACTGAGCAACCAAAAATTACCTATCAGTTACAATATACACTATTGGTAACAAGTACACTGAAAATTCAGACCTCACCACTATGCAGTTCTCCTTTGTAACAGACAACCAGTTGTACTCCCTAAAGCAGGAGCTCACTGGTAACCTATTATGCTGTGTATTGTCAGCAGAATTCGGATTGTGAAATGAAAATACCTGGGCTACTGTTAGAGCACTTTGAGTATACAGTCTCCCATTCGTTTTATTATTGTTGATGTAGACTAAACTATAATAGAGTTGTGTTTGAAATATAAACAAAGTGTACCTGCGCTATACAGGAAATAAATCAGACTGTGATTATAAACATCTCTGGATTGACAGGAATCCTCAGATTCCCCTCCCCCTTTTTTCCCCTTTAAGACTCCTGTTAACCTCATTTTAATTCATTACCACTGTATATTGGCTTAAATGTGAGATGCAAGCTCATCAATTAGTCTTTCACCTTTATATTTCATTTGAAATTATACATAAAATAAGTGTATAAAAATAAGAACAGTATGATGTAGTAATTTAATAGCGTGATTGCTAGAATTAGACTGCCTACATTCAAAACACTAAATCTTCCACCTACAAATTTTTAACCTTGGGCAAGTCACTTATGTTGCCTGCTTCAGTGCCATTATTTGTCAAGTGATGGTAGAAATAGTGCTTGTGACTCAACTAGTTTAATAGAAGAATTAGTGCTTTGAACAGTTTCCAACCATGTTATGTGATGTGTTAGCATTATACTGCCTGTGAAGATACCCTATGTGTGTATTTTATCACTATCTAATTTTTCTCCTTATTCCCTTCGTTGCTGGGATTGTAATAGCTGGTGGCAGTGGAGGGAATAGGAGGTGAAAAGGATCAAAGAGAATGGCGGCAAGGATATCGAATACTAATATTATTCCACTCCTTGGAATTCTTTCAGCTCCAGCCTCAGAATCACGTGGCTGCCACCTAAATGCTCATGTTTCACTGTGATTTTTTTTGACCTGTATACACACTATGTATGTAGACAAAACTCAGCGTCTAAAGAGAATAATGTTAGTCTTATAGAATAACAGAGATAATCCTTACACCTAATCAATATCCCAATAAAGAAAAGCCTATAATTTGTGAATCTTTCTGAATGCTCCATAAACCCCTAAGGTATTCTAATTGCCTATTTGTTTTACCATTTTATAAATATTTAATATTCCAAATTCTGGAGACATTATCTCCCCAAAACTATTGTTGATATCGTTGCTTTGTACTCTTACACTATTTAGGTTTTCATGTCACCTCTCTTAAGCTTGCGATAGCATTTACACTGAGTTCCGTGTCTAGTCCTTGTTCTAGCCATCCTCTACATTAAGATTTCTCCCCCTCACCACTGTTGTTCACCACTGTTGTGCTAGAAAATTCTTTGTTGTGGAGTAGGGGTGGTGGGAGGGAGGGGGGTGTTCCTGTGAATGACAGGACCTTTAATAGTATTCCTGGCCTTTCCTCATCATATGTTAATAGTACCTCCTCTGTGACAACCAAAAAGGTCTCAGATGTTGCCACGTGTCCCCGGGATAGTAAGTCCTCCATGACTAAGAATTATCACTCCATGATTTTGCCTGATCAGTCTATCTGTGAATCACAAACACAATGTTGAACCCAGAAACAAAAAATAAGGTATTTGGAATGATATGTAATAAAGGAAGTATTTTTATGTAAATAGGGGACAGGTGATTCATTAATCATTTTAGAATGAACCCCTCACTGTGGAAAATAGGGAGTGATGGGAAAGGCAGGTGCACCCCCCACCCACCAGGCAAAGGATGTTCCTTGGGCACTTGGTGCTAAACCATTTAAGACAACCTGCGTCTTGGCCAGTCGGGTTTCATACTTAGCAGAGCATCTCCCTCCTTGCATGCTACTGAGAGTCAGTCTTCGACACAGGGTCTGTGTGCATATATACACATATTAATTAATGTGGGAAATGTAGCAGCTCTCAAGGGCATTGTAAATTTAATCTTCTACAAAAACTTACCAAATGTTCGCATGGCAAATGATGTGATTAAAAAGTCAATAGACAAATGATAAATTAAGAATTAATGTTCATATAATTTAAAGGTCGTTATCTAGTCTTCAATGAAACATTACAAATTAATAAAGAAATAATGAAAGTTTATCAGAGATGAATTCCAAATGGTCAATAAACATACGAGCATCTTTACCTTCTAATGCTAATAAAAGTAAAAATGAGTTATTGTTTCTCACTCTATAAGGTGGTAAACTATATTTTCACACATTGTTTTGGAAAAGTTGCTGCCTTTTGAATTTGTCTGGCTGTATATCTTTAAAATCAAATTGAAAATATTACTCTCTGAACCCATAACCTCATTCCCAGGAATCTGATGAAAGTAAATAGTATATGAACAAAGCTTTTCTTTCACTGAATATAGAGGCACACACCGTAAAACAATAAAATAATGGGTGAATTTAACTATAGCATGATCCATAATGGACTATTACCCTATTATACGAACACCAGATTATTTGAAGGATTTTTCTGTGATAAAAATAATATGCAGAAAAGTACATATAACATGATCTATTTTTATGGGGAAAAAAGCCAGAATCATGGATATGTGTATCTTCGTGTGTGTGTGTGTGTGTGTGCAAGTGTAATTAAATGAAGATGGAGAAAAGTAGAGTGATACGTGCCTGTTTTTTTTGTTCGTTTGTTTTGTTGTTTTACATGCCTGCTTTTAAAGAAGTAAATAAAGGTGGAGAAAAGGAGTGGAGATATGGGAAAAAATACAAAAGTTGTCCATGATTTTTAACAATAACAAGGCATGTTTAATATATATTTATTTTAAGCCTAGTAAGTTTTATGTGCCCAACAATTTGTCCCATCTTACTCCTGACAGGATTGGTTATCATTTCCCACATTTTAACATTTTATATAAATTTCCTTTCTACCCATGCTTCTTCCCCAGAATCCTTCACAATAGCTGCACCTATGCTTTACTAATTAGATGGTTATGGACCATCTCCCCCCCCAGACATACACACACCACCAGTGAAAGGTCAGAAAGAGCTCCTTACTGTGCATGTTCCCTCCAGGGAACACTCCCTAGCCACAGGTTCCTAGCTCCTCTTTGGTTCCAGCTCTCTACCGTTAGCCACGTCCTTGCCACCTGTTTACCTTTTGCCAGACCTAACAGGGAGATAATAACATGTAGTATTGAAGTAGCCGTGACAGGTGAAGACTTGGAAGTTCTCTGGCAGTACAAGAAGTTGAAAGCCAGGAAAATTAATCAAGATTAATTTCTGTTTGAATTGGATCTGAAGAATAAAGGCTTTTGTTTATTTTATAGCATAATTATAACAAATTCATTTTTAGTATAGCCAGTATATTATGGAGTTCCATATTAGGAATTTAAATAGGTCATTTTAAGTAACATGTACATTTAGGATTTTTGTGGACATACTGGTTTTTACAGTGAGTACCCCATCTTTTGTTCATGGAACATTTAGAATTTTGGAAACCTTAGGTGTATTCCTAAGCATAATTATGTATTTTGATGTATAAAAAATGTAGAGAATGAATTTATTCATTCACCAAAGTAAAATATTGTGCATAGGTTCATTCTACTATCTGCACAGGAAAATATTATGATATATAAGTAATATTTTGCATTAAAATTAAATTTTATTTTTGTGTTTTATATATACACTTTAATGGATAATTTAATATGACAACATGATTTTATAAGTAAATAACAATGAATTTCATTTTAAGAACCTTAACTCTTTAAACTAAATAAGGCCAGTAGTTTGGTTGGGTTTTTTTTGTTGTTGTTTTTATTTTTTGGTAGCTCCAGTAACAATTGAATCAACAGAAAGATCTTTGTCAAAATTAAAAACTGTCAAAAATTATTTATGATCATACATTAGCCAAGAACAACTGATGTTTTTTTCTATTATGTTATTGAAAGTGAAGTTTCTAATTAAATAAATTTGGATAATCTAAGAAATAAATTTGTAGAAAACTAAGTCAGAAAAATTTTAGTTTTGATGTCACATTAACACAATACTGTTATTTATCATATTATGCATGATTATAACACCAAGATACTAAATTTTTCAATTTGTAAGTTCTTATTGATGCTCACCTATTATTATTATCACATTATATTTTACAAGTAATAAAATATTTAAAGGAATAATCTTTATATTTTATTATTTTCAACAGTACTGTTTCCTGCATTTTGTTGTTGTCGCTGTTGCTGTTTTTGTTGCAGTTTTTGGCCGGGTCCAGGTTTGAACCCACCACCTCCAGTGTATGGGGCCAGTGCCCTACTTCTTGAGCCACAGACACTGCCCCCTTTTCAACTACATTTTATACAAACATCCCTACATTCTTATTTTCTATTGGCTGTCATAAATTATATAAGTTTTGAGTAAAGTAGTTAGATACAACTTTATCAAAAGAAACCTTTTAAATTTTAACAAAATGTAGATAAAATACATCGAGCAGCTTTTCTTTTTATAGAACTGAAGTCAGAATAAAGTTTTGAAATGACATGAGATGTTACAACTAATAACTAATCTCAGAAGTTAGCTTTTATAATTTTCAAAATGTTAGCCAAGTTGTTTATTTGCCCATCTCCTATTACTATTTTATAAAAACCCAACTAGGTTTATCCATCTTCAGTCCTGACATTTAAATTCCATTATACATTGTTTTGAGAGGGCTTCAAGGAAGTCTTTCCATTTATCAAACCTATATTTACATTTCATGTTTACTTACATTTTTCATTTAAGAAAAATAATAAGATTAAGAACTACATAAATATATAAATATAGATTTTTTAAATTGGAACATTATGGTTTTGATAAAAATTTTTATATTTTAGCCCATGTGCCTCGCACCTGTCTGCTGTATTTCCTAGCCTGCAAATATGTTACTGTTTGACCGGATTTCCTGGAAACTTTAAAATGAGTTTATCAGCATTCATTCTTGGCACACAGCAAACTTAAAACTGACTAGATGTTGCATGTATAAAGAGTAGACTATTTCTATTTCATCCTGGTAAGCAAGATTTGCAAATTATTGTCATTTTATTAGAAATTAATGAGAAGAGGGCGGCACCCGTGGTGCCGGCCCCATATGCCGGAGGTGGCAGGTTCAAACCCAGCCCTGACCAAAAACTGCAAAAAAAAAAAAAAAAAAAAGAAGAAGAAATTAATGAGAAGTACATTCACAATTGCTGCATTATAAGATTTTTTTTCCCAGTGCTTGCTATTCCATAATGCATTGGTATACAGGTTGCATTCACTTTTCATTCTGCTATTCTAAAGGCTCAGTCAATTATCTTTTTCTCTGATATTCCAGAATGATTCCTGGGGAAAGCAGTATTCATATGCACTCTTCAAAGCTATGAGCCACATGCTGTGCATCGGGTACGGAGCCCAGGCCCCCGTCAGCATGTCTGACCTCTGGATTACCATGCTGAGCATGATTGTCGGGGCCACCTGCTACGCCATGTTTGTGGGCCATGCTACAGCTTTAATCCAGTCTTTGGATTCTTCAAGGCGGCAATATCAAGAGAAGGTAATTTCTTTTATCTCCAGCATCTTTTATCAGTTAGTTAGTAAACTGCATTAATTGTGTTCCAGCAAACTAAGCTATCTTCCTGTATTAATAAACACAATGACATAAAAAGTTTAAAACAAAAACTCAGTCTGCTTTGGTACTTTGAGTATTCTTAAAGATGATCTTCATAGCTTTCATTTGTTTTTGATTTTTCTCTTGAATGATACATTTAAGAAAATAAATGTGACTTTGCACCCATAGTAAAAACAGTTATATGTGTTCAAATGCTTGAAGTTGCTATAAGGTGTCATCATGGTTCGTTTTCTATCATATTTCAATAGTTAATATAAACATATCTCTAGTTTATGTTAGGGAGCTTTTGGCTGATTATGTGAGAACAGGCAGCAAATGTCCCTAGATGCCTCTCTTCATGCTATAATCATAATTTATATTGCAATCAATATGTTTAGCTGAACATATGTTGCCCTTCTATCTAGATAAGTTACCACACCCACCTTTCTTAAAACTGCATATTAACAGCTGCTATTGTGTATTCTTATGCTCAATGTGCTAATTAAAATTTCTGCTGTTCTAAATGTTTCTCAAAAAGAGAAAGGAGAAGGTATATATGATCATTTATTCTTTGGGAATTTTTTACCCATATCCTAAATTACTTTGGTTTGGGGCAAACTTAGGCTAACTGAACATTACTGTCACTCTTGACCAAACGTCATTCTTCCTTATCTGTAACTTTCTGACAGATAAGTAAAAATATTTCATAACTGAAGGGAAAATGTATAACATGAGGACTGTGTTGATCATAACAGAGTCTGCGGCGTGCACCTTAACAAAGAGCATTTTCCAAAAGTAACAATGAAAAAGGCTATAGAACAGGGCAGCCCCTGTGGCTCAAAGGAGTAGAGTGCCAGCCCCATATGCCAGAGGTGGTGGGTTCAAACCCAGCCCCAGTCAAAAACTGCAACCAAAAAAAAAAAAAAAGCTATAAAACACTTCTGCTGAGTGATAACAGCTTAGACTCATAATTATTTTCAAACAGCTAAATATTATTTCAGCTGTTGCTTTATTTACAGAATTTTTCAACACTATAATTGCACAATAGGGGAAACAGAATTTCCCTGGAATATAATTACACTGCCACCAACTATTACAGTGTACAAGTGGGTATTTTATTACTAAAATAATGAAAAGATAAGCCACTGAAATTTCTTTGAGGTTCATTTTAAAATAAAGCTTTCAATTAAATTGGAAAGAACAAAGCATAATGAGGGAGCAAAGACTTTATACAGTGTTGAGTTTAACTTGAAATTATATTCTCAAAGGAAGGTGGGCTAATTTTATGTGGATTTAAGGTAAAACTACATTATGATATATCTGATGTTTCTTTTACACTGTGGCTTTTCCCTTTCAGTTCATGTTGCTTTTAATAAAAAATTCCTTTCACATCTCCCTTTTAACTGCAACAATGCTACCTTTTGTAACTTTAAAAATTAAACAGATATTCAATTTCCAGGGATAGCATTGATTGCAATGTATTGTGTGTTAAATATCTTCACAACTTTGGTGGTTTTGACTCGTTAGGTAAGTCAAGTTTAACTTGGGAATCCAATTCATTCCACTATGCCATCATAGGCATTAGTGTGTGAAGATGTTAAAATGTACACACAATTCAGGTCACTGAATTCTTGATCTTATAAGTGTACAATAGAGAAAAAGAACACCAGGATAACCCTTTGTTATTTTCCCCACACTTGAACAATTTAATCAGGAACCACTTATTAAAGGAATACATACTTTTTGAAGTCTCCAAACCAAGTTCTGTCAAGAACATTGTACTCATTTTCAAGTCACTGTAATTTAGGACATGTCTTAAGGACATTACATTGCTTTTTAAATTTCATTTGCATCAACAACATATGTTTAATTTTCAACTTAATCTTATAGGATTGCTCTGCGTAGTGTTATGATTGATTTGAAGCTACTTTTGTGATTTGGCCATTTGGGGAATTTTATTTTGCATATTTACCTTTTTATTTATGTAAAATTCTCAGAATCTAATAATCTCCATTAGTTGTTTTAAAGCGTAGAGTTCAATATAATTGACTCCATTCATAATGTTGTAACTAGTACCTTTGTCTGGTTCCAAGCATTTTCTTTACCCCAAAAGGAACCCATTTACCAGTACTCCCCAATTCTTCCTCTCCCCAGCTTTAATGCAACCACTAGTCTGCTCTATTTCTATTGGATATCCCTGTTCTGGACATTTTGTATAAATGTGATCAATTAATACATGAGCTTTTTCATGTTTTTGAAGTTCATCCATATTGTGCCATGTATCAGTGATTAATATCACACTGTATGTACACAACCATTCTGTTTATTACTGTCCCATTGTATGGATAAAATATATTGTGTTGATTCATTCATCAGTTGATGGACATTTGAGTTGTCTCCACCTTTGATTATTGTAATTGAGTACAATTACTAACATTTGTGTACATGTATTTTTTTGACCACTTGTTTTCCGTTCTTTTGAGTATATACCTAGGAATATAATTACTAATTCATATAATAATTGTCTGTTTACCTTTCTGAGGAACCATATAATTATTCTTAGGGTTAATATTTGTCATTTTGTAGATACATTGGAACCATCTACCACTGAAGCCTTTAAATTTAATATTATTTTCTCTTCCATGTACCCAGTAACAACATAAATGTTTTATGTAAAGAAAGAAGGCTTTAACTGTAGTTTATATAGTAGCCAGTTGGAGTGCTTATATTGAACCCACCTAATCTGGCTCCAGAATTCACTCGTAGATATATACCCTACTCACTGTCTCTCTGTCACTCATCATACTCAAGTGAATATACTGACCAAATCTATTCTGTTCCAAATCATCTAACTCGTTATTTTATTCTGAATCTCAGAGTCATTTCATCCTTTCTTTCTAGGGAATATATGTTCAATCTTTATCTTCCATTCGTGAGTAGTTCTATTATCCCCAGCAGGAATGTAAAGTTCTCTAATTATTTGATCCTTAATTGCGTGATATACCAAGGCTGATAATCTGACAGGGCTATCACATTTTCATCATTATCCTCATCATCATTGTCGCTTTTATTGTTTTATCTCCACCCAAATGTGTGATGAGTTTCATAATGTCACATTGCATATTACACTTGATTTGAATCACAATTGAAGATACTGATTTGATATTTTATATTCTATTACATTTCAAACAGCTAAATTTCCCCCTTCTCTCAGATAGAGAGACTTTGTGGTGTGAAAGGGTGGTCTTTAAAATGCAACTCTTCAATACCTTGTTCTAGATTACCAGGAGGCTACATGGCAATTTCTGTAACTGCTAACCTAGCAAGCTCAACTTTGGAGATAACCACCAACTACTGTATTTTATCTCCAACTTAAAATTTTATCTAGTGAGATTCATTCATCTTTTCTTGGCAAATTAAATGCTCTCTTAAGTCCACATGGGGCTTTGGTTGGGGGCTGGAATCCAGGAGTGACACAGGTGAACTTGGTCCATTAACATCTCTTCCTTTTTCCATAAGAAGCTTACTAGGAGCTGCCATTTGTCTTCTCATCAGGTAGAAGGAGAAGGTGAAAAGAAGGGAAAAAGGTACTTTTTCTTTTCTTTTTTTTTTTTTTTGCAGTTTTTGGCCGGGGCTGGGTTTGAACCCACCACCTTCAGCATATGGGGCTGGCGCTGTACTCCTTTGAGCCACAGGTGCCACCCAGGAAGAGGTATTTTTAACATTCCCAGTAGAGATGCTAAGGTGGTGTCCATGAGTGGGTCTGTAGTTGATTCAAGCTGACATTTCCCTTGTGAGATCCTTTGAGCTCTTTAGATGAATCCTGTTGGGTCTTCCTTCACTTTCCTAGGTGAGGCCTTAAGAATTTGGCAGTTCTTTCCTGCTGAGGGTTCCTTAGTCCACCAAGAGGCACTTTTGGACAGGACAGAAGATGCACAGCTCTGCCCTGGGTGGTCAAAAGAGAAGCACACGTGTAGCTTTCTCTTAGACCTTTACTCAGAACTCCCCCGCCTCCTCCACCAAACCAATCAGGCTACAACTAGCCCTCTCTGCAAAGAATTAAACCCCAAATGTCCACAGACTATTTATGTGTTAAAACCCTAGACCCATGTCTCTCAAGTATGTGATCTTATTTCAAAGATTTGTGAGTGGATGTCTCGAGGTGTTCTTCACAGGTCCAATGTGACAGGTAGCCTTCCTGCACTCCTACCCAAACAGAGGCTGGGAAGGAACTCACAGTAGAGCAGCTGCTCTCTCAAAGGGAATCTGCTCATTAATCTCATTAGGAAATTCACCCTCTTCCCTCAGTCTCTAATGAGATTGAGGCCTCCAGGAATTATGATCCTTGAATCACCATTTACAGTTGTAAACCTGCATAGAAGACAGCCTCTTAAACAAATAGGATTCTGGTATCTCTCGGATCAGCAGCTCTGTGAACTTGAGGCAGGTCAGTCCCCATCCAGCATCCTTGTACACCTGCTTTATCTCACCTTCTCTCAAAATTTCTTCTACGGGTAATGTCAATAAATATTATGCATCTTTGAAAACTGTGGGCCGGTCAAATACATTTAGAAGAACTGATGGAAAGAATGTTATTGAAATTTATTTGGAGTCAATGTGTGTTCTGCCCTCCATGCCAAACCTCCATGTATTTTAAAGTATTAGTGTTCAAAAGAATAAATCCTGTGAAATGCCTATCTAGAAAAGTTCCCCACAGTGACCATTCCTTTCTTTTTTAATCAACGTTGTAATCACTTTCTTTTCTAGACAGACCTGTAGTTTACCTAGTTTTCATGAATGAAATTGCTTTAAATCACCTTGTTAACTCATATTATTTTATCTTAGTTCATACATTTGGGCATTCCTGAGAAGGTACTATTATTTCTAGGCTGTCACTCTCTTTTTCCTGTCAAAGAATTCTAATTATAGTGTTTTCTGTCTGCAATTTTCCCCCTGCAATGAGCAAGAATTTTAGCATAATACACATTATGAATTTAGAATAAGAGATTTTCAACTGATGTTGGTATACTTAATGTACATCAAATATTTTAAATTTGGAATATGAATATACCTAAAAAATCCTTTTAATTATGTAAGCAAATTATCAATTCCAAATATCTTTAGACACTGAATAGCTTCCTAAAACCAGAAAGTTGACTGCAGAAGTCTTGTAGACAGGTATAGGATGGGCTATTTAATGGCAAAGAAGAAAAGTTTAAAATAATGCTTATGATCATTCATTTATTAAAAGCACTGCTTGCTATTTTGTTTAAAAGGGAAAAAAAAAACCCAGTTACTTTCTGTCTTACAGCTCACCTTCACTACACCTAGAAACTTACTCAGCTAAATTGTTAATTTGGTTTACCAATTTTATACCACACAGTAATATTTGTCTTCAGAAGAGAAGAGGGGCTTTGAAACTATGGTTTTGACCTTGGAAAATCATATCAATGGAATACTTAAATGAAAAATGGTTTTGTTACCCTAATTGCCATTTGGATCATTCTGAGGATATGGGATAACTCTGATATCCATGTGCTTTCAACATAATCTTTCACTTCATTCCCTTCAAAATTTATACATTTTATTTGTTCCTTTACAAATGAGAATGCCATGAGTACAACTCCCACATGGTTCCTTAGTCAGAAAATTATATATGGGGCTGTACCATATACTGTTGCTTCCTGGAAACTGAATTTAAGACACTCCGGTATGTTAAATTGCTATTACTGCCAAATTTTCTCTAGCTGCAGAGATCACAAGACTAGGAATCTTTGAGATTCTTTTGCAGAAAAATAGAAGTGCAATAACCTTTGGTTTGATTTAATGTAGCCACCTAATCTACTAATGAATCAGATTCTTGGTAAAACAATAATAATTTCCATTCTCATATGGGAAAATAATTTTTACATTAACTAAGTGCTGTTACAAAGATTAGCATAAGTAAAGGGAGTGAGTTTGAGGATGTTAATTCAATTAAAGGTAAAATAGAATTTTGCTAAATGTAAATCACTTATACCACTGATTTTTCAACTTTTGTATTTTGGAGTATTCTACAGGCAGATATGGTATCCCTTTGTCCTTAGTGATAACTTTTCTACCACTACTCTATGTTATATGCTGAAGTGCCCCACAAGTCTATATAGTATTAGGTCCACAGTTTTAGGACTAGGCAAAGTGAATTGTTTGAATCTTCATTTGAGTTTTCTCCATGGCGTTCTCTTTCAAGTCTTTGCTTTTGTTGTATTTCTGTTCTCTGTTAAGTACTTTCACAAAAAGAAGCTGGCGGCCAGCAGTCACTAATCTGCAGTACACAGGACTTGCACTGCGTGTTACTTACAATTGTTTAGCCCGACACTAGGATCTACTGGAAATGGGTCTAGAAGAATGCAGAGGAATTCATCAGGCAGAGATAGTCATCATGGAAGACATGTCCTAGAAAAGAGCCCTAATTGTGAGAAAATTCCTAAAAGACAGGAATAAAGTGTGCAAAGGTCCAGAGATGAACATGTGTGGGGAACATTAAATTGCCAAATTTGAATGGAGCAAAACTTACCTTGTAGGGGAAAGGATAAAAAAAGCCTGGTTATCATTCACTTAACAGTAGTTTTGAATGCTGGAGTGATGAGGTTGTACATTAGAAAATGCTGTCCCTAAAATATTTTTGCAATGGAATGTCACAGTCAGAACTGTCTTTTAGGAAAATAAAAGACACCAATGGGTGATTATGTTGTACCTCTAACTAGATTATAAGGTTCCATAGTCACACAGATCATTTTATATGTTTACATATAAAATAAAACGTATAAATTTTCTGACTAACATTAACATTAATGTTTTCAGCCTTTTAAGTAAGTAGGGACCATTCTGAGAAATAAAACTTCAGGAAATAATATTCTTTTACAAGGGAGTAGGATTTAAATAGTCTTTAGTAATAAGATGTCACGTGAGTTAAGTTTCAATGAATCCATTTTTTATCCAACTTATTATCTATTCTATGCAAACGTACTCAGTGCTTACTATGTGTCAGGACCAGATGCTGGGCATGCGGTGAGCACACAGACACAGGACGTTCCCTCATCAAGCTTCTTACAGTATAGCAGGTGGGGTAAAGAGACCAGGACACTCAGTAGCACATTCATGGAGAGAATTCATGATTCTAACAGATTTTAAATGCTCTGAAGGGAAATGGAAAGGCATAAATAGAGATTTTAAGATTTTGACTTGATTTATCTGAGATGCAGTGGGGTGGACCAGAGGGAAAGGAAAAAATACATTTAATGAGAAAGTTAAAGGAAGAGCAAAAGTAAGGTATTGAAGTGACCTGCATGGAGAAAAACACCAAGGGATGCGGAAGCTTGCCAGGATCCAAGAACTAGAACAGAGAGAAAGGTGAACTGGTTCTAAGAACAGCAGGAGAGACTGGCCATGATCAGGGCAGGTGGGACCCTGTAGGCCTAGTTAAAATCATGTTGTATTTCAGCCTAAAGGCAACGAGGGTCTAGTAACAACTAGTAGCAATCTGAAGTGGAAGAGTGGTGAAGTTAGATTTGCTTTTCTTTACATAAATGTCAATGAATAGTATGTATACGTGTACTAGATTAAAGGAAGGCAAAAAATGGCCCCGTCTCCTTTGACATTAGACAGTGGTCCACTGCTAACTTGTGAATATCTAGGTAAGATTTTAATTGTAACATGTGTAAATACTAAAAACATAAACTTACAAATAAATTCTCTTTTTATAAGAAAATCAGCTTCTAAAATTCAAAAACTACATACTTTTTATGCAGATACTGCAGTAATCCCTTCTGTTAACAGTGTGGAAAATCTAGCATAAGGAATAGTAGATAACTGCATTTATTACAACACTGTAAAGTAGCATCCCATTTCGTATCAGTTTTAGATATTAACTGGAAGCTAAATTCACACAATGTTAAATAATCAGAACAAAAACTAGTATTCTTTTTCTGAGTATGAATGCACGTGGGACTCACCAATATTAGAGCATATCTGAATTTGAAATGCTTAATTATCATGTAGGTAATTAATGCTACATAGAAAACATTAATAAAAATGTTTTCTGAGTTTATGCCATGCCTAGCTTTTCTTTTTTATTGTTGCTTTTTTCTGAATGCCTTTGACAAAAAGGAAGTTTTCTCAGTTTAAGGTCCTTATTACGACTTTATTCTCAATTGATTCATTTCAGAGATTAAAAAAACCCTGAGATAAAAAAAGATTTATGTATATTCCACATTTATCTAACTAGTAGAGTGAAGAGAGATTTAATTATATTCCACATTTACACCAACTAGTAGAGTACAAAGGTACAAGACAAAATTCTTTTCCAAACCAATGTAATTTTGAGAAATGCATAGTAAACAAATGAGTTTAAAATTTTTGGAAGTACATGGTAGATCAGCCTTTAAAATTGTCATTGAATTTCCAAAAATAGATGATAACATCCAAATAAGACCTCCCTGTGAGTTAGAATTGTTATTCTAATATTATGCCATCTGTATAAATAATTTTACTTGAGAAAGAGTAAACATTTGATGAATAGAGTAATTAAATTACTATGTTGATCACCTGTGTTTAAGAGCATTAAGCAGTGTATCCAAATATAAATAACATCAGGCCTAAAAGGTTATATTTCACAGAGGTGTTTATGTAATTTTGACTATGTAAGTAGTGAATTTACATATTAGAGAATCAATTTTCATAAGTTGTATTGACTTAAAATAATAACATCACAAATTTAATATTGCTCAAAAGTTTTTTTTTGAGTATGTTTAATGTGCTATAAACATCATTTAGATATCTGAGAAGTATTAGTATCCTGTTACATTCATCCATCAGATTGTACACAAAACTTTTTTTTTCCTTGAAATAAACTGTCCTTGGCATTATAAACAACTTTATTAAATATCTAATACTATGAAAGTCTGAAGGGAAACATTATTAAAATTCTCCCAGCAAATTCTTAAAAGAATTGTTTTTCTTATTTAATAGTCGTATAAATGCATTGTACAATTTTTTTTGCACGATACAAAGCATTTCACTGTTTTAGAATATAAGTAAATGCACTAAACCCTCTGGGTTTTGCTAGCAACTTCTTGCCAGTTTCTCAGAAGATGTGTAAATTTAATTTTCTTTTTTCTGGAGCAGAAATGTACAGAAATATTATCTTCATTTACAAACAAAATAAGAAAATCTTTTAATTTTACTGTTAAAATATTGCTAGAAAAATTTAGCCTTTTTTATATTACCTGTAAACAGCCCATTATTTAATATGGTTGAAAGTTAATAATTTCCCCATGGAACTTAACAGTTATATATTTTGAAATTATGTACTCATGTTTCAAATTATAATTGTTTCAGGAGTATTAATAATAAAAGTCACAATAAAGGAAGAAATTATAGCAATAAAATGTATTACAGCCCTTATGGCATAGTAATCTATAAACAAATTAATACAATATTTGAGAATATGTTGCTTCATTTTTTTTAATTGTCTTTCATGAAACTGTTCACTTGAATCAGGTGTTAACATGGAAAGTTCAGTCTTCAGTATCATACTGAATAAAGTTGGAATCCCAGCTCTTCTCCATGACTGCATGACAACAAATATTGTACTCCCTTTGAGATTCATTTTCCTAATCTCCAACAGCAAGTTACTATTTTACCTGATAAAATGTTACAAACTAAGTGATCTAGTAAGCAAAGTTCTTACATGAATGGAATGGTTATTATGTGGTAGTTATGTTTTCCCTGATTTTCCTTTCCTACCATTGCAATGAAGTTCTCTGTTATGTTATAACAATTGTTTAAGTGGCTGGGTGTGCCATTCATAAGGTATATTTATCATTCCATAATTCTATCCTTTTTTCATGTGAAATAGCTTTCAGAAAGGGAGACACACTTCTAAGGTGTACAGTTGATTTTTCTTATTTGAGTAGCTTATTATATTCATTAATTCATCAAATATTAGTGAGGCCTTATAAAATTTGAGACACTGCAGTATTTTAGAAGATAAAATGTGGACAATACAGGTCTGACCACCATCTTCATGTAGAATACAGGATAATTATTAATTAATAAATCAATCAAAAATTAAGGGAAAGCAAAGTATCTTAAAGCTATATCTGTGTATATAAATTATATATATTGTGATGAAAAGATGTGAAGAGCTTATATAGAGGATAATGAAATCTATCCAGTTAATTCATATATTAATTAATTCAGTTATTAGATATATACACAGCCTTCTATTTGTCAGGCATTTTTTTAGGTGAAGGAACCACAGTGAACATCTTCTTCTTTTGGAGCCTACAGTGTAGACAGATAGTAAACATTAAAAAAAGTACAATGCTTTCACATGGTGGTAAGTGTTCTAAAAAAAAAAAAACAAAGTAATGGTAGAGAAAGTAACTTGGTGGAAGAAGTCACAGGGGAAAAATTATGAAGAGGGTTAACTGGTGAAGTGACATTTTTGCTGAGAGCAGAATGCATAGCATCTGGAGAAAGATGTTTTTCTGTTAGAAAAGAGAGGAAGTCAGTGGGGGGGTCTGAGGGAGTGAGGGGGTCAAAGGTTAGACAGGAGGCTTCAAGTTCACAGAGGGATCACAGGAGGAGGACTTCTAGTACATGATGAGAATTTTTAATTTCAATGGCAAGCCATTGGAAAGATCTAGCAGGGAAAGGATATGATTTCTTTATTTCTTTAAACACCATAGAGAACAATCTTACATTCCATTCTTCATGACATGTCTGCTAATTTATCCAACTAGTACTTGATACAGAAAGATTTAAAAAAACATAGGAATGTTAGGGAATTCAGGTGATGAAAAAGTTCTGGAAATGGATAGTGGTGATAGTTGCATACAAAGAAAAAAAGCATAAGTGAGGTATATTTCCAAGGACAAATATGGAAATACATTCACTATATGGCTATGGTATAGGGCATAGGTACAATTTGGGACAAATGGAAGCAGCAGAATCAGATAAAAGACCATAGAAAGATGTCAAGGCTAGAGACGCATGGATGTAGCAAGGAGTAACAAAGCCTGAGGTGTGTGTAGCAAGGAGATGTAACAAGACTTGCTAAAATGGAGAAATAGATGTGAGAGGATATGGAGAGATGAGGAACCTTTTTTAAAAATTTATTTATTTATTTATTTATTTATTTATTTATTATGAGACAGAGCCTTACTTTGTCACCCTGGATAGAGTGCTTTGGCATCATAGCTCATAGCAACCTCCAGCTCTTGGGCTCAAGCGATGCTGTTGCCTCAGCCTCCCAAGTAGCTGCGACTACAGGCACTCAGCACAACGTTTTTTTGTTTGTTTGTTTGTTTTTGTTTTTTGGGGAGATGAGGTCTCTCTGTAGCTTAGGCTGGTCTCAAATTCCTGAGCTCAGGGCAATCTATGCACCTTGGCCTCCCAGAGTGCTAGGATTACAGGCGTGAGCCGGCCTAGATGATGAATCTTGGAAAGGCCTCTTTAGCAAGGGGATGCTGAAGAATGAGATGCAGCTGAAAGTGCAAAGAGCAGGGGAAGAAGGAATGTCATGTGGGCCGGAAAACTTACTAGGAAGAGAAGAGCTTCCTAGTAAGGAGGGCTAGGCAGGAGGAGGGCTTTAAGAGAGGCTTATTACCTTCAATTCTATCTCATTTCTGAAAACTATCTCTTGTAGTACGTAATTCATCTACACACAGGATGTAGTTGAAAGTAAAAAAAATTGCTGGCCCTTGATGTGTCCATAATGACAGAAGGGGTGTCCTATAACTCATGTTTGAGGTAGAAACTTATCTGAAGTTGTTTTCCTGTCTTATAGAATAAGTTTCTACTAGTTCTGAGAATTTCAGAGATTTTTCAGGAAAATGTTAAATTATCTTCAAAGGTATCAGGTTTTATAAGGCATATCCCTTATTAATGTACCTGTTAACAAGCTATGTTCTTAATTTCTACATCTCCTAATCCTACAATCATCATAGAGATTCTGACATAAATTAATTTTGAGAAAATGTATAAAAAATCTGGCTTCATTCCTGAAAAAGAGCTTTGCAATATCATAAGAATTCTTTCCTTTAATGGAAAACTCTATGATTCATGTAGCTGAAGATAGCTGCTAATAATTACTGTGCTCACAGCACACTTATCTTGACTGTACATTTTCTCAAGAAAAGGAAATAACATTTAATATTTTCCACTTTTACATAGAGTAAGGAAATTAACCTCACTTAGAGCAAGCAATAGGATGTCTTAATCTCTCTGTCCCAGGAAGTTTCCTGTCTTGTAAGTAACAAAAAGATTTCGTTTTAGTCCTTTGTCACCATGGTAGAATATTTCTACCTCTATAGTATGCAACAGGAGGTACAATTCTAAGAAAATCACAAAAGGTACAAACAATTACTTGACATCTTCTTAGGTGTTATGGTCATGAAATCTTAGGCTTTTTAGTGTTTTTTCTATTTTTTGCAATAAAATATAAATAATACAAACTTTATGATTTTAACCGTTTTTCTGCTGAAAAAAATGCACATGTGTTTGTTACATAAACACATTTAAATACCTAGAACAGACAATTGTGAGAATTAATGTTCTCATAGTCAAATTTTTGGTATTACTTACGTTCTCCCACAATGTTTTCTCCTCATACACTTGATCCATAAAATATGCAGAGAATAAGGGTGTTATGGTTTGAATGTATGTGTCCATATAAAATTCATGTTGAAACTTAATCCCCATGGTAGTGATAATAACAGCTGGTGCCTTTTAGAAGTGATTAAAATGGGTTCACCTTCTGATTGAGACTAATAAACACACTTTAAAAATAGGCTTCACAGCTCACAGCAACCTCAAACTCTTGGGCCCAAGTGATCCACTTGCCTCAGCTTCCCAAGTAGCTGGGACTACAGGGGCCGCCTCAATGCCCAGTTGTTTTATAGAGAGGAGTCTCACTCTTGTTCAGGCTGGTCACAAACTCCTGCTGGGATTGAGCAGAGGGGAGGTGGAACATGGTTGGGGGGCATGATATATAGCACACCTCTTGACAGCGGGACACGGTCGTAAGAGAGACTTTACCTAACAAATGCAATCAGTATAAGCTAATTCTTTGTACCCTCAACGAGTCCCAAACAATACAAAAATAATAAAAATAGATAAATACATAAATAAATAATAAAAAGAGGCTCCAGGCCGGGTGTGTTGGCTCACGCCTTTAATCTCAACACTCTGGGAGGCCAAGGAGGGTGGAGTACTTGAGCTCATGAGTTCAAGACCAGCTGAGCAAGAGCCTTCTGTGTAAAAAATACCCTGACCTTGTGGCCTATAGTCCCAGCAACTTGGGAGGCTGAGGCCAGAGATTGCTTGAGCCCAAGAGTTTGAGGTTGCTGTGAGCAATGACGCAATGGCACTCTACTAGGGGCAAGAAACCCTGAGGCTCTGTCTCAAAAATAAATGAATGAATAAATAAATAAAAATAAAAATGGGCTTCCGGGAGTTGCCTGGTCTTTTTGTTCTTCCATCTCTTCTGCTTGGACATAGCAGAACGGGCCCCCATCTCGGAAACAGAGAGCGGACTTGACCAGACACTGAAGCTGCGGCACTTTGATCTGGGACTCCCAGCCTTCAGAACTGTGAAAAATACAGTTATGTTCTTTACTAATCTAAGCTATTGTGTTATAGTGGCAAAATAGACTAAGACAAACTAAATCAATCTCTTTAAACTTGTTCTTCAGGCTCGGCACCTGTGGCTCAACAGGCGCCAGCCACGTACACCTGAGCTGGCGGGTTCGAATCCATCCCGGGCCTGCCAAACAATAATGACGGCTACAACCAAAAAAATGGCCGGACGTTGTGGCGGGCGCCTATAGTCCCAGCTGCTTGGGAGGCAGAGGCAGGAAACTCGCTTGAGCCCAGGAATTGGAGATTGCTGTGAACTGTAATGCCATAGCACTCTCTCCAGGGTGATAGCTTGAGGCTCTGTCTCAAAAAAATAATAATAAATAAATAAAAATAAACTTGTTCTTCAAGTTCTTTTTTTCTTTCACTTAATATATATTGAATATATTTCCACATTATATCCTTGTAAATCTACCTCCCTTATGACTTTTTTTTTTTTTTTTTGGTATGCAACCCTCACCAGTATCCATTTCCAGAACTTTTTCATCATTCCAAACACAAGTTCTTTACTCATGAACCAATAACTCCTCATCATTCCTATGTTTCTTTTAATCTTTCTGTATTAAGTAGTAGTTGAATATATTAGCGGATATGCTAGTTAAGAATGGAATGTAAGATTGTGGTTTTTGGTTGTCAGCCAAGCCCCTTGTTACATGTTCCATATATTTCTTTTCATAGATCATATACAGATTTATTATAATCATGAAGTTTTATTTATATTTTTTCCTTGAGAAGGCAAATAGAAATAGAAATATATATTTCATAAGATATTTATGACAATCAGAAAATACATTGTTTTCTTGAATTCATTATAGAAATAGAATTTTACTAATTTCTCTCTAGGTATTGTATTGGCCTTTACCCAGGGCATTCCTTTTTATTTCTTTTATGTGGTTTCAAACATATACAAATTAAAATTGCTAAATTTAATATTACTTTCAGAAAAAAGAATACTTCTTAGACATTGTATTTTTCAGGTACAGTTTAGAGACTAAGGAAAGTGAAAACTGTCCTAAGTAGTTTCCAGAAAAGAGAGGAATATCATACAAAAGTGCACACGAGGGGAAAAAACAAATGCCAATGACCCACCATTGTAAAATTCATCAGTGAATAATGGCTCAGTGGGTAGACGGATGGTCAACAATTACTTAAAGACCTCTGCCTGGAGAATAGGGTACTTACGCTCTTCATTAAGTCATTTCTCCGAATGTTGCTGGCTCCAGGCATGAATCCAAACTCAGAGGGAACAGGGACTGTAGCTCCATGAGGAAACAGTTCTTCCTTTCTGAATACATCTTCTAAATTACCCTTTATCTAAAGTTGTGGGGGGAAAGTCAGAGCTCTTGTTCTTTAGTTATTATAGTTAATTAGGATATCAAATTTAACCCAAGAAATAATAAGAACGAAAGAATAGCAAAATATGCTGAATGGTGGGGTGTCATCGGATAACAAAAAAGGGGACATTAAGAAATCAGAGACCTGATTTCATTTCTGACATTTACTAACTGGATGTAAACCTCATGAAAATGAAGTTGACACTTGTGACTTCTTTTCCTCGTCTGTAAAATGAGAAGATTGGAAACAGCTATCTCTGCAGTGCCCTCCAGCTCTTAATGTCTCTTTTCTGTACTAAATATGTGGTGATCTCTCGGACCATCCAAAGCACACTTTACATGTCTTTTGGGTCATCCTGATACATGTAATTTTGATTGTGTAGTACTGGCTGGGGATATAGGGTAAGGAGATACCTATTCTTAAAATTATCTTACTTCTCTATATAAATGACTTTCAGTGTTCATGCCAATTATTATTTGTAAGATTAAATACCAAGTTTCTATATAGCCCTCTTGGGGGATTTTCTTCTACTAGCTTTGGGTTTGTGCTACAACCTAGTTTGTTATGGCTTTATATATTTATAGCAACACCTAATCTCACAGCTACTTGACTTCTAACAGTCTCAAGTAGGTCAGACACAAAGCCAGAAATAATCAAGCTAAAACACCCCTGAGTCTTAGGGACATAGGCATCAACATGTGGTATAGAGTGTTTGCATTTTTTGAATTGTCAAATGCATAGCATTTCTTTAACTGATTTTACCAAAAGCTATTAACCTTGTTTCAGTGTAGTTGGAATAGGCAGTCTGTCAACTAAGACTACAAAGATTAGATTGCAGGTGACTGTGCAAAACAGACCCCTAATCTTCGGAAAGTTAGAGTAAAAAATAGATCAGATCACAAAAAGAGGAGCTAAAGAAATGCCAGCAGCAATAGGCAATGAAAATTTAGGGAAGAAGCCAACACTCTACACATCTTGGGAGCTTGTGGGATGGGAAATGAAGTTAAGCAGAGGCAGTAGGAAGAAGCAACCCAGAAAAATGTAATAATTCAGGCGATAACTACTGCTCTATGTATAGTATAAAAAGTGTTGTTCATGAGGATTGCCATGAATCATCGAGAACAATTTAAATTCTGTTCAATATGTTCTATTTTCTGTGGTCATGAAGTAGATGGTTTATGAGTGATTTAGAATCATAACGCTCTAAAGTTGCAAGAAATATTTGAGTTAGAGAGTGAAGATCTCCAGCTAAGATATGTAGGGAGACAAAGAATTATCATGTAGCATTTTATTTAATATTTTAATATATTTCTACAAATACTTTAATTTCTTATTCTTTCATATTGGAACTTCTTGGCCATGTTTCACAAATGTCAATGTTTGTGGCATTGAACAAAAATTAGAAACTATTTCTAATTAAGGTGGTCATAATTAAGAAGGCTAACATTTATTTAGCTGTATGTCATATGCATTGAATCCTCGGATGAAGTATTTTTTAATTACTGCTATAATGTTTTGTCAGATGGACAAATAGAAGAACAGAGCAGTCAAGTTACTAGTTCAATTCAGGCCAGGCAAAAGCAGCAAAACTGTAATTTTACTTCACATCTCTGCCTCCCGAGGACATGTTCTTTGCAACATATGCTGCATCCCCAGCACAGAATCTTTTAGAGGAGGATGGATATTAACATCATCCTCAGTCCATAGAAATGCATTTCTGCCTCATACTTTATATGGCAAGAATAGTTCAGGAATTATTTTTTTAACTGAACGTATTTGTTTTTATTATTAATGATTAACAAATGTGCAGCATTTCAAATAGCACTCATAAATGGAAGAATGAGAATTAGATTAAAGGCAAATGAAAAAGGGATAACTAATATGAATTCTTATAGCCTACAAGTGACAACTTACATCTCCATTAAGTACTGGCTGGTCCCAGTTTTCCTGATATATGGTTGCCCATTTTTGCTTCAACACTTTCTTGAAGGCATGCATTCATTTTGAACTATTTTAATTTTATGAATGACAGGCCCTCCATTAATCTGACACCTGTCTCTCTATAGCTGCTAGCCACTTTCTCTTGTTCTGCCTGGTGCAGTAAATCTAAGTCGAATTCTGTCTTTTAGTTGCTTTCTAGTCTAGGATAGCATTAGAAGTTTTCTCAAGTCTTAGGATAGCATGCTAAGTTTCCTCAAGTCTTCATACGCCATGGATTTCTCATATGACAAACTCCTGATTGAATTCTTCCTCTGGACTAGTGATTGTAAAACTAGCCTGAACATTGGAATTACCTGGAGGCCTCTAAGAAATAATAATGTAAAAATGTCACAGCAGATTTTCACTGGTTTCTTTACCAGTTTATTAATATGACAGATAATCCTCAGAAAGAAACGAGCATATGTTCTATGTGTATAAAAGAACATGGGTCAAAATCCCAGTGACACGTGAAATTGCTATATGGCATTAAGCGAGTGATTTTCCATTTATGGATATCAGAATATTCATAAAGATATAATCATGTCTGCCTTGCTTGACTCATGGAATAGCTGGGAAGATCAAACATTTTTGGTAAACTTTAAATCATCCTACAAATACTATCATTACCATTGTTATCATCTGTTAAATTTTCAAAGATTGCTTTTCAAAATTCTCATTGTGCACGTCTCTGCTCACCCAATATAATTCCAAACATGTCTATACTTTTGTTATTTTTTCTAGATTTGATATATTTTCATCTTTATTATTTATTACAGAAAATAAAACCATAAAACTTCTTAAAAATATACATATTTATGGAAAGTCAAGAAAAATAATGAAAGGAGAATTCAAATTATCTTTTAGACTAAATGCACATGAAACAATATTTTGTTAAGCATTTCTAGGTTTTTTATGTTTAGCTAAGAGTAAGAGCACCATTCTTCAACCAAGAGAAAAATTTCCTGGTATTCCCTTTATCACTGATAAGCTCTGTGGCCTTGGGGATATGTCCAGAATGTAATTGCAAGAAGAATAAAGAGGTACACAAATGTAATGTGTGGTAAATACAAGTTGACTTTAGGGAAAAACAATTTGTAATTGTATAAAACTCCAGACATCAAGAAAAAAAATCTACTGATATGTGCAGCAACATGAGGGTGTCTTAGAAAAACATGCTTAGTGAAAAAAAACAAAATGCAAAAAAAGAAATGTTATATTATCCTCCTTATGTAAAATTCTGGAACAGGAAACACAAGTGACATAAAAGAAATTAGTGGTTTCCTGGGATCAGGAATAGCGACATGGCTTAATCACAAAGGAGAAGGAGGGAACTTTTGGGCATTGATGGAAAAGTTATAAAACTTGGTCATGGCAGTGATTGCACATGGAAATGTTCACTTCGAGTGTGTGAATTTTATTATATGTAAATTGTGCTTTAATAACCCTATACAGGAAAAAAAAAATACATCCAATAAAATTTACTGACAGAAATGGTGTATGAGAAAAAGAAATAGGGTCAAAACAAAAACTGCAACCTTTTTGTCCTCATCTCCTGGTAGAAGTTATTATTATCTAGGTTGAAGACTATGGTAAGATGATGTTTTGATAGAGCATTTCAGCTTTGGATGTATTAAATGTGAGAGCTTTGGTGCACACCCTAGTGGAGAGGCTAATTAGGCATTTAGATATATGAATCTTTTTTTTTTTTTTTTGTAGTTTTTGGCCAGGGCCAGGTTTGAACCTGCCACCTCTAGTATATGGGACTGGCGCCCTAGTAAAAAGAGACATGAAGGCTAGAAATATGCATTTAGGACTTATCAGTGGATATGTAGTGTTGGAAGCCAGAAAATTGAAAGAGAATAATATTTTCTATCAATGAATGTTGATTTATAAAAAATTTCCAAATTCTTCTATTACTTATTATTCCTATTTAAACGTATATGACCCATCCAGTCCGCAACTTGACTATAGGAAAAATGTTTGCTGCTTTTTTTCATATCATTTTCTCATTGCCTGGCTAAATGCCTGATTCCAAAGATGTTCATTCAAGTAGCAGCTCCTTCCCTTTGCTGTGTCCACTCACCTGATACTGACTGTGGAGATCCAAGAGCCTATTGGTCCATTGTGGATTGAATGTGCTGCCTTAAGAGCGTTCAGCGTAGAAAAAAACGAGAAAGAATACATCAAACTGGTATCATCATCTCGAAGCCTTAGTTGATTTTGAGAGATTACTTATAATTTGAGAATATAAAATACTTACTAACTGAAACAGAATCTACTCATATTAGAATAATTTAACAAAAAATCCTATCTGGCTCCTTTATAGTCGAGTGGGACAGAAGTAGCAATTCCTTTCCTGTGCTGTCTCTGCTCACCTGATATTGACTGTGGATATCCAGGAACCTATTGGTCTATTTCTTGGACTCCACTTACTCAGTTTGCTTGGCCAATAACAGCCAGTTCATTACCTGGCTGATGGCACATTTGTCTTGATTCATGTTCATACTGTATCTGAAACCACCGGCCTCGTATCAGGGTCTATTTGCTCTCAACTGCGGAGTTAACCTGGCAAGTTTGTTTTGGTTTTCCTCGTTGAACGGTCTGACTTTAATAAGGCACTTTATAACTTATGCTAGATAGGTTAGAGATTCTTTATCTTCTGGGAACATATTCTGGAAGTTATAATAATGGCTTGTTTCCAAAAAGCCAGTCAAATTATCGAACAACCAATGGCTGTAGTTTCACACACTCTGATAAACTGCATGACTGATTTACGGGATGTCTTCTCACTGGTGATGATTCTCATGATTGATAGTCATGATGCTATGCTGAGTTACTATCAAATTCAAGCCATAGTCAACAGATACTAATAAATCCCTGCTAATTCAAAACACTGTTGATCAATTTCTATGGCCAGTATAGATGTACATTGAAAAATTCCTATTTCTATATGTTGATATGTGAACATACAAAATACATACATATGTATGAGTATTTCTTTTGAAATCAATCATCAATATTCACCAATAAGTCTTATTTAAATAAGCATTTTTACTTAAAAAAGGCACAAAAAAATTAAAAAAGGCACAAAAACTGTTTTTTCTTCTCATTCTGTAGTACTATAGTAGGCTTAATTATATACTGTTACTTCCATCTTGGATTAAGAAAGAACTTTAAATTGATCTGTGTTGAGACTGATGACTGATCAATACTCAGATCTGAAACATGGACTGTGACTAACTTAGCTTCCTGTATGTGTATTTTGTTCCTTATTAACTCCATATCATAATAGAAATGATAAGTACTATAATGATATCCATTTTAATCTTATTTTATATTATCCTTTGAGCATCACAACAGCTTTCATTAAGTTTGTTGTTGTTGTTGTTGTTGCAGTTTGGCCGGGGCTGGGTTTGAACCTGCCACCTTGGTATATGGGGCTGGCGCCTTACCCACTGAGCCACAGGTGCCACCCTATATTATCCATTTAAAGAAAATCATATTGCTAATTTGTAATGAAGAAATGATATGATACCTTTGTTAGAATTTTTCACTTTTGAAAATAAATCATTCCAAAGGAGGAAAAAAGTTAAGCCTAGGAAAAAGTTCCTTTCTTCATTAAATATGTTGCTTCACCTTGTTAATTTTCTGGGGAGTCATTAATTCATTGTCATCATCATTCTTCAAATATATTAACTCTCAATAATTAAGTGTTATCTTCAGATATTTAGTTGCTTTAAATTTGGAAAGCCATGAAAATTAAATAGACACGTTTGTATGAAAAGCAAACCAGGGAGGTTTACAAATGTCAATCAAGCTAACACTAATGTTAAGATATATTTTGACCAAATATAAAGAAGTATATTAGTTTTATTTAAGCAATGTCAGGCAACTATTAATTTTTGTATTCACTTACATATACAAGGCATAAATGACAATTTACCACATATTAAAAAAAGCTTAAACATTGATTGTGGGGTAAAGAAAAAGGATATTGGAAATACATTATTAAAATCAATTGAACTATTTATTCCACAGAATGAATATATTTTTCAAAAGGAGTTTTAACATAACTAAACTTTCATCTTTTCAAAGAATTATCTCCCCAAAACATCCAAACACACTAATGCACATGCACACACATTAATGCACATACACCCACAAAGATATAACAATAATCAATATACCCTAGTTTAAAAATATTCATAACATATTAATAACTCCAAACTCACACAAATTATTACTCTAAAAACTGTAATCATGGGTAGCCTAGTAAATTTAACCCTCTGTGAAATATTATCCCTCATGTGACTAATGTGCTTCTGAGTTTCTGAAACACTACATCCTTCATCTAATTTTAAGAAATTAAGTGAAAATCATTTACATTAAAATTTAATGAACTCACTTATGAATCTTTCAACTACTTCAAATAAAGCTTGTTATCTGTCTTTGAGAAAAAAAAATTAAACAGGCATTTTGTGACAATGAATAGATGTTTGATTTTTTTTCTCTCTAATATATTCTTAGAAGTTTTTTTAAAGAAATTAAAATAGTTTGTGTTTTACATCTACTTGATCTTATCAAAGAAGAACATGGCACTTTATTTGCCACTATTTTTCAAAAAAAACTACAAATCTAATTTTTAACAAAGATTAAACAATATGACTTACAAAAATAATATTTTAGAATATGTTAACTAGTCAATTATTGAACACCTTCTTCAAGAAGTTTATGGTTTAGCAAATAACACAAAGACTCCCACCTATGCTAAAAATACAAAAACTAGCCAGGCCTGATGGTACATGCCTGCAAGTCCCAACTACTCTGAAGGCTGAGGCCAGAGGATCACCTGAACCCAAGAGTTTGAGCTAAGATGGCATCATGGCACTCTACCCAGGCTGACAAAGTGAGAGTCTGTTTCAAAAAAATATTACTATGCTAATAATCAGAAAACCCTGTAGTACAAGAGCACTATTCATGAAATAGAAGGAATGAAAGGTATAGTTAAATGTTTAAGGTTTTAATGATGGGTAGAAAGTGAGATAATCAGTATAGACTGCAATTTCAAGGAACTGAGACATAAAAAAGAAAAATAAGATGGTATGTGGAGGACGTTTTGTGATCAAGAGCCATTCCTGGAAGATAGAAATGCCATGTAGCGACTCAGAACACAGACTATGGAGTTTTATTTTGTGGGCTCAAATCTAGCTTCAGCACTAATTAGCTGTGTGTCTTTAGACGAATTGTTTCAATTCTTTGTGACTTTCATCATCTGTAAAGTGAAGATACTGGTAGCAGTCTCAGCGGGTTGTTGTGGATAGTAAATGAGTAAATTTGAGTAACACGCTTAGTTGAGTACCAGGAAAATAATATTTGATTCTCAAGGATTAGATATGATTATTAAGATAACTATGTTTAGTTTAACTAAAAGGTAAATATTTTTAGATGTTATTCAACTAGTTAGCCAATATAGAGATAGATAGTTAAGGACAAAAGATAAAACTGCATTAGACAGAGTAATGTTTCTGAGAAGAGATGAGGAGAGGATATTCAAACATAAATGAAAGTTTCACCTCACACGGGGAAAGTCACACTTCCTCCAATGTTGACAAGAGAAAACAGAGAGAGAGGAAAAATATGTACCTCTCTAAATAAGTTAGTAGACATTCTTGTGTGAAAGTTTTTATTTCTTTTTGAAATTTTATGTTAAGGTCTTCATCTGTGAGTAAGAGAAATTGATGGGGGAAAGAAAAGTATTGACACAGTATATAATGTTTTAAATGGTCCCTTTGAAAATTAAAAGATTAGATTACGATGGTTATGTCATGATATATTTTGTCACTCTATACTCTTTTCAATTAACAACCAAATTATTTTCAACACATACACATGAACATATCAAGAAAAACTGCAAAAATAAAATTCAAAATCATTTAGATACTCTGAAAGATTAAAATACTCTGAATGACTTTTAAATATACAAATGCATATTTTGACTCTGCTGTGTTACAATGACTATTTCTATTTCTAACAATCATCTAACCCTTGACTTTCATTACATAATTATGTGTAAATTAACACTGTAAGCAGACTTTACATGGACAATTTACTTGCTTAGTAATTAAGCATTTTCTTTTAATTACTGAATACACTAACCTCTCATTATTACTATATTTTAAATTACATGGTTAGTTAAGTCTCAAATGGTGTTAAAGTGACTTTTGGAAAACAATATTCAAGATGACCATTTTCAAACAAATATACAATATAATAACAACAACAACATAGTAAAGAACAACATAGTGTAAATAATTTCCATTCTTGAATCATTTTTAAATAAATGAAAATATAATTTATTGTGAAATATCTTAATAGATACCTAGGTTTTATAAACAAGAGGTTTTACATTGGAAGAGATCATTCTGGATGGAAGAATAACAATTTTTACTTTGTAATATTTTCCTGCAAGTGTTTTTAAAACATGTTGTATTAGAAATTTGATAGTTATTGCTTATCAAAACAATTTTCCCCACATCTTAAAAGCTGAAAGATTTACTTGTGTTTCATTATCCAGCTATTTGAAAAGGCTTTGAAAAAACAAACATAATATTGAAGCATCTGATTCAAATATGCTAAAAAAAAAGGGAAACAAAAACTCTTTACAGCCATCTATTTTCCTTTATTTGTGATTTTTGTTTAGTTTATTTTTTTTTTGCGCCTAATTCATTGAAAGTCAAAGTCAGGGAAATTATGTCTTTATTATTATATGACTTACTTTGTAAAGATTATGTTGCTTAAACTTTTTCACAATGTAATCCATTTTTCTACAAGGAAAAAATTTCCTCAGAAGGCATGAATTGAAAATTTTGTAATATTTAGAACATAGTTCTTATAAATGATTCCATCTTCCTCAAAAATTTTAGAAATAATACTTGTTAAATAGATTTACATATAATTAGCATATATACACATTATGGATTAGTTTATTTTTAACTTCAGAATAAAAATAGAAATTATGAATTCAATTACTGTGTGAATAAATGGCAGTACTAAAAATATTCTTGGTAAAAAATAATGTAGATTAATCACAAATCTAACCATCATTGACTCAAATAGAGAACAACGGGTTTTGTAGAACAATTTTAATATTTTATAGAAATAAATTATTTTTCAAATTATGTTTAAAACTTATAACAGATAAACCTTGCATCAGTCTTTTAGTTTGTTAGAAAAATGTCATTTCACACCATTTTTGCAATGCTGGATTTATAGCATATGAAACATGTATTTTAATCAAAAGTCAAGAGTGTACTATAGTATACTAGTATTTCAAGTTCAAGTTGTAAAACAAAATGTGTGTATATTCTATAAATGTATATTTGTAGCCCTTTGATGTGATAGAATTCAAGTTATTGTTTATATAACAATGAAACAAAACTGATAATACAAAAAAAAATTGCCTCTCTGGATAGAAATGTGAAATAGCAATGTTTATGGGTATCACAAATAAATAATTCATTCGTAAGACAGTGCCTATGGCTCAGTGAGTGGAGTGCAGGCCCCATATACCAAGTGTTGCAGGTTCAAACCCGGCCCCGGCCAAACTACAACAACAAAAAAAAAAATAGCTAGGCGTTGTGGCAGGCTCTGGTAGTCCCAGCTACTGGGGAGGCTGAGGCAAGAGAATTGCCTAAGCCCAGGAATTGGAGGTTGCTATGAGCTGTGTGATGCCACAACACTCTACTGAGGGTGATAAAATGAGACTCTGTCTGTATAAAATAATAATAATAATAATAATTCATTTGTAAAAGAAAGAATATAGTAAATACGCATTAAATCCTGCTATCACTGATGCCAGTGTTTATTGGTATTTTACAATTCCAATGGATCTTAACTTGTTCATTGATGCACAGAGATTTTTAAATACTCTTGAAATCATTAAACACATTTTATTGCATGTTCATTTTTGTCAGATGAAGGTTTGTATCTTCCATTTGATACTATAGGTTGTTTCTCTTCTGATTAAGTATTATAAGTTTTAAAGTACTTTTATTTCAGCAAATGTAGCCTACTTTCAAATAGCCATTTAATGTGATATTTATATTGTATTTGAACATGGAAATTTATTCCATTGTTTACCAGTGGTCTTTTGCCATATTTTTAGTTCTTTTTTCACAAAATAATATAAGAAAGCATTTTTTAATACACAAAGTAATAACTCAAAAACACCTACCTTTCAAGAGGTTGAATATTGTAAAATCTTATTATATTTAACCTATAAAACTATTAGTAAACTTCACTTCTATTGATTCAAATAAAGATTAAAAATAAAGATAGTTAAAAAATGTTACCTCTAAAAGTCATTTTAGTTAACTGTTTCTTATGAAAGGCTTTATTTAAAATATAGTTGATTATAATATGTATGTGAGTTAATTCCTAAAATATTTTAAAGATATAGTCATAGGATTATGATCAAAATCAGCAAATGTTTTGCAATAGCATCATACTAAATACTAAGAATAAATATGAAAAGTGTCATTCAAATTTTTGTTTGTCATTCTATAGTTATTTATTTTTTTACCTTTTTTCTTTGATACAGAGTCTCACTCTGGTGCCCTAGTCTAGAGTGTGGAGGAGTCATAGCTCACAATAACCTCAAAGTCCTGGGCTCAACGATCCTCTTGCCTAAGCCCCACTAGTAGCTGGGACTACAGGCGGCTGCCATAATACTCAACTAGTTTTCCTACATTTTTACTAGAGACAGGGCCTCACACTTGCTCAGGCTGGTTTCAAATTCTTGAGCTCAAGTGATCCATCCAGCTCAGTCTCCCAGAGTGCTAGGATTACAGGCATGAGCCACTGTGCCCAGCCATTACTCTATATTTATTAAACACCATTCACAATATATTTTATTTTTGTAATTTTTAAAAATAAAAGTTCTAAAAATAAATAAAATATTTTTAGAAATAAGAATTAGAGTTTTGTTACTTTGAAAATTTGAAGAATATATATATATTTATATATTCCTTTTTTTGGATTCTTGGATATTTATTTTAGAGTTTAAAATGTAATAATATCATTTTGGGACATTTTAATAGTAGCTATTCTCAATGTGTTTTTTTTTATTAAATCATAAACACATAGATCATGTATATATTAATGCATTTATGGAGTACAATATGCTGATTTCATATACAATTAGAAACACTTCCATCACATTGGTTGATATATACCTCATCTCATTTACTTAATTATTGTGTTAAGACCTTTATACTCTATGCTAATAGATCTGACATGTACCCTTGCATTATGCACCATAGGTGTGATCCCACCATTCACCCTCCTTCAATCTGACCTCCCCCTTCTTCTCATATCCCCCCTCCTCCCTCCTTCATCTTGGGCCATCATTGTGATCTATTCTTCATAAGAAAGTGTGAGTGGTTTCATAATAGTACTGAGTACATTGGATTTTTTTTCTTCCATTCTTGAGATATGTTACTAAGTAGGATATTTTCCAGCTCCATCCATGTAAACATAAAAGAGGTAAAGTCTCCATCTTTTTTAAGGCTGCATAATATTCCATTGTATACATATACTATAGCTTATTAATCCATTCATGCATCAATGGGCACTTGGGTTTCTTCCATGACTCAGCTATTATGACTTGAGCTGCAATAAACAATCGGTGCAAATATCTTTGTTATAAAGTGATTTTTGGTCTTTTTGGATATACACCTAGTAGAGAAATTGTAGGATCAAACAGCAGGTCTACTTTTAGATCCCTGAGTATTTTCCATACTTCTTTCCACTTTTGAAAAGTGTCTCATGATAACATCCACCTCTATACAAAGCTTATACTAATTTCAAAACCTGAGGGGTGCCAAAAGCCCTTCTGTATTAATTAGCTTCATGGGAAAATACCAAACTTGTTTATTATACCTTTTTTTTCTTTTTCAATTTAGAAACCAATTCTTTCAATGTATGCCTAAAACACATAATACAAAATGTTTGTAATTTAGATATCTAATGTTGCCTTTATTTAGTATAATAATATACCCTATAAAAATAATGTGTATAACATATAATATATGAAGTATTAATGTTATATAATGTATATTTTTTTTACTTGCTTAAAAAAATTAAGTGAGTGAGGTGATATTAATAAGTTTGATTTAAACATTCCACATTATATATATATATACACATTTATTATACCCATAAATGTATACAGTTATTATTTTAATTAAAATTAAATTAAAAAATTAAATGACAGGTATATGTTATATGAGTGAAATAGAACATTCTGAAATGTATTAGAAACTGGTTATCATTAAATATAACTTCTAATTCATAATATACTTGTATACTTAATATAAAGGATAAAGAGTACTTGATTTTAGGTAACATGGCATATGTTTTTCATATTCATGTATGCATATATGTTGTACATGATATTTATTTGTTTATTTGTTTTAAACATACAATTAATTTTTCATGTGCATACATATATGGGGATAATTCTTCATGATAAATTTATTTGAAGTCAATTCATGCGTTGCTTTATGAAAGAGATCTGTTCTAAGCAATGTATCATTAGGTGTTTTCATCACTGTGTGAATATCCCAGAGTGTACTTAACACAAACCTAGATGGCACAGCCTGATACAAACCTGGTCTCGGTGATATAACCTACACCTCCCAGGCTACAAACCTGTGTGACACTTCACCGTACTGAATACGGTAGGCAATTGCATCACAGTCCTATGCAGCTGTGTATCTAAAAATCTAGACACAACCAAGTGTACAGTAAAATATGGAATTATCTTATGGGACCACTGTTCTATATGTGGTCCATCACTGATGGCAACAACAGTGTTCAGCTCATGATTGTACTGCCATTTACCCCAAATTTTATTAGAATAAAACTAAACCTGTCTAATGAGATTCCCTAAAAATACCTTGAGGAAGTTACTGTTTGCATATGCTAATATTCATTGAGAAAAGTATATTCTTATCCATTTGTCATAAACTGGTAAAGTTAAACTGGGCATTATAATGTGTTATCTTAACTTTTAGAAATTAATACACAAACAAATCGATCTTTGAAATACCACATAAAATGTAAGGATTAAGATTCCCTGCAATAGATTACTTAGAGGCATATTTATACTATCTTTTCTAAGGACCATAATGCACTCTTCCAAGGAGGCTGAATTTTGGTAACAATTATCTCACCATTAAGTACAGCAAGGGTGAGAATGCTTTAACCTCCCTACAGAAAAACTTTGAAAAATGCTGAAAATATAGTTATTATTATAGTCTGGATCAAAATAAATGGTGTTTAGTAGTGTCAATTTAAATATAGATACCCTATAAGAATCTGCTGTGAGCATGTGCTATACTATTATATAAAACTGTTTTGAGATATTTAAAAATGTTATTGTACGGTAATTCAATGTTTTAAGAAAGTAAACAAGTTGCTTCTTATGTGTAGTGTTTCTTTTTAAAAAAATTTGAAGCCTGGGGTAGATTCATGAACTTGAAATTCCATCTGATTTTTTGAGTAATCATTATACACTATCATTTTTGTGTGATTTTCTCCTCTAATACAATGGGAAGTCTGAATTCTGATTCCTGTCTTCCAAGATTATTTAGTCTATAAAATCATGCCTGGAGATCTTAAAAGTACCTATTTTTAGTTGTACACATGGGTCTCTTGTTGATGAAGAAAACCCCTTTCATTTTAGAATAGAATACATATTTAATAGAGAAAGATGTCTTAAAAAGTTACTCCCTTTCCAAAATAATCACTGTATTTTCTAATAAATGTTTAACTATTGAGTTTCTAAAGACAATGACAAAATTCTATACTTATACTCCCCACAGATCAAAAGTATTCTTGTTTATTTGAGAAATTCAAAGTAATTACCACAATTTCAAAATCTCCATAGAAACATAAGAAAGCATAAGAAATGTTTTGGCAATCAACCAAATTATGTTATTACTTAATAACATAATCAACAATGTTCTTTGCATATATTTTGATGATTTTCTATTTTTTAGAAATAGTTTTAAGATTATAGGCAATTTCTTTTTTTCAATATAAGGTTAACTCTTACACTTGTACTTGATATCAAAACTTATGTACAGATTCAGACAGAAACTACAAATGCTTTAAAGCCAAGTTAATTTAAATTTATTGCAATAAGTTATAGGTTCGGAATTTCTCATTTTAAACGCGTTCTAGGAATAATAAACAAGAAAAGCAATACTAATAAAATACTGATCCAAAATGTTAATCAACGAGGGACAGTCTCCCTTACTGGCATCCTTCCTTGATACATGGTCCCCAGATTCAGAATATACGTCTCAGATGTAGTGACATATGAGAAGAAGATTAAAGGATGAATAGATACTAGCCAAGAAAACATGTGGCAGAAGAACATTTCCTATAAAGGAGTCACATAAGCCAACATTCCTTCTAGAGACCAGGGTAAGGTTAGAAACATGAAAGAAACTCAATAGAGCCATGCATAGTGAAGAAGAGGGAGAAGGTATAGCCGAAAGCAGGAGAAAATACGTAAGTAATTTAGGTTTAAACCAAGGAAATTGGACTTTATCTCAAAGATGATAAATCATTAAAAGACTGTGAGGAAAAGACTATAAAGAAGTTTAAATTTTTTCCCTGAAATTTTGATAACTTTGGTGTGTAAAACAAACAGGGGAACGAGGCATTAAAAAATAGTTATGCGCATACTTGTTTACAAGTCACAAACATGGAAACTCCAAGAAGTGTCCAGACGGTTGCTGTTTTTATGTCATCTTGGAGTTACAGAAAGAATAGGGATATGTGGTGTGGTAAACCTGGTTATGGTGGGAAGATGAGTTGTGGAAATGAAAGAAAAGGAGAAAGAGCATGGAGCAAAGGTGGGTTTGTGCAGCTGAAACCTTCCAAACCTTCCATCCGTAGGTAACAGCCCTCAGAAAGAATAGATGGTAGCCCGTGGCAAATGTTTCTGTGAGATCTTTTTTTTTTAATCGAATCATAGCTGTGTACAATAATTCAATCATGGGGTATAATGTGCAGGCTTCACATACAATCTGAGATATTTTCATCAACCTGATTGACATAACATGCATGAGATTTTCTCATTTACTATGAGAAAACATTTTTGATCCGTATTTAGAACTTTTCTCCTGACCCTTCAAATGTGCACCACAAGTGTGATCTCACCCTTTATCCTCTCTCCCCCCACCCTCTCCCCCCTTCCCTCCCTCTCCCCTTTCCCCATCTTCCGTGCAATAATTGGGTTGTAGCCTTCACTTGAAAGATATAAACTTGCTTCATATTAGGGGTGTATACATTGGATACTTTTTCATCCATTCTAGAGATACTTTGCTAAGGAGAACATGTTCCAGCCCCATCCATGTAAATATGAAAGAGGTAAAGTCACCCTCTTTCTTTAAGGCTGCATAATATTCCATGGTATACTTGTGCCACAGTTTATTAATCCATTTGTGGATCGATGGGCACTTGGGCTTCTTCCATGACTTAGCAATTATGAATTGGGTTGCAATAAACAATCTGGTGCAGATATCTTTGTTGTAATGTGATTTTTGGTCATCTGGGTATATACCAAGTAAAGGAAGTTATGCTTAATAACCAGAATACACAGAGAACTCCAACGTATTTGCAAGAAAAGAACAAGAGATCCCATCTCAGGATGGGCGAAAGATCTGAAAAGAAACTTCTCTAAAGAAGACAGGCACACAGCCTTCAGACACATGAAGAAATGCTCATTATCCTTAATCATCAGAGAAATGCAAATCAAAACTACCTTGAGATATCATCTAATGCCAGTAAGATTAGCCCACATGATGAAACCTCAAAACCAGAGATGTTGGCGTGGATGTGGAGAAAAGGGAACACTTCTACATTGCTGGTGGGAATGCAAACTAATACATCCATTTTGGAAAGACGTTTGGAGAATACTCAGAGACCTAAAAATAGACTTGCCATTTGACCCTATAATTCCTTTACTTGGTATATACCCAGATAACCAAAAATCACATTACAACAAGGATATCTGTACCACATTGTTTATTGCAGCCCAATTCATAATCGCTAAGTCATGGAAGAAGCCCAAGAACCCATCGATCCACGAATGGATTAATAAACTGTGGTACATGTATACCATGGAATATTATGCAGCCTTAAAGAAAGATGGTGACTTTTCCTCTTTCATTTTTACATGGATGGAGCTGGAACATGTTCTCCTTAGCAAAGTATCT
>CAUYON010013470.1:0-14765 GCA_963573935.1 Arctocebus calabarensis
TGTGAGGGAGGGAACAACAATGACACACTAACCAGAATTTCCAGTTTCTCTTTCTTTCTTTCTTTTTTTTTTTTTTCAATAAAATTATAAAAAAAAAAAAAAAAGAAATAGAAGGAGAAATAGAATTAGAAGTGGAGCCTGAAGATCTGACAAAACTGTTGCAATCTCAAGATCAAACTTGAGCAAATGACAAATTGTTTCTTACAGATGTGGTTTTTTGTGATGGAATCTACTCCTGGTGAAGTTGTCCAGCAGCAGCAGGGCTTGAGAGAATTAACTCCTATTTTGAACAAAGATCTACTGTAGGCAAAATGTATCAAAAGCATCACAGGCTACAGAGAAGTCTTTCATGAAAGGAAGTCAATGATGTAACAAACTTCATTGCTGTCTTAATTTTAAAAATTGCCATAGCTACCCCAACCTTCAGCAACCACTGCCCTGATCAGTCAGCAAACATCAACAACAAGGAAAGGCCCTCCATCAGCAAAAAGCTTATAACTCACTGAGGGCTCAGATGATTGGCATTTTTTAGCAATAATATATTTTTAATTAAGGGGTTCATTTAATTAAGGTATGTGCATTTTTTAGACATAATGCTATTTCACACTTAATAGACTACAGCAGAGTGTAAATATGCTTTTTATAAGCATTGGGAAATCAAAAAACTTGTGTACTTGCTTTAGCATAATATTTATTTTATCATGGTGGCCTGGAACATGAACCCATGATATCTCAGGGGTATGCCTTTATTTAATTACAGTTTTGTCAGTTTTGTTCCTTAACATCTTGGTTTGAAATCACCAAGTTATGAGCCTATTTTAGAATTGAACTGTGTTTATTCATTTATTTATTTTTTTGTAACTCCAAACTTTTATTTGAGAACTACTTGGCTGTAAAAATGAGTCAGACATCTCATTTTAACTGAGGCATTTTTGCCAAACAAATGAAAATATGAATATTCTCTCCTCTGGAAAGAGAGATGTTGCTACAGGGTCTAGTTTTTTGTTTGTTTGTGGATATCAGAATTTTGTAAAGCCTTGTTAGGATAAATTTAATAATGGAAATGGAAAGGATATTAATGCCTTGTCTCTATTAAAATTTTTATTGGCATTTTAAAAGATGTACTTAAATTTACACAACTAAAACTATATTCAAAGTTCTCTAAGTTCTTTGCCTATACATAAGGAAATCTTCTACTCATAAAAGTGATGTTTCCTTGGGCTCCGTGACATTAACCACAGCCCTATGTTGATAACACCAGAAATCCTATGAAAACCATTCAGAGGTCTAAGTGCGACAAGCTTATCTCTGATATTCTAGGTCTGTAAACAACAAATCAATAAATTCAGGTATGATGGCAGCCAGCTTCACAGATATTTGCCTTCTTGAAAAATTCCTAAGTTGAAATTTGGAATTTGTCAGTCTTTGGATACCAGCAGTATTCATTAATTCCCCATCCAATTTTTCTGCCACCTACCTACCCCCCAACTTTTATTTATTTTACACAGGAAAGAGATTGGTGGGTTACTTGTAATTATCCTACTTTTAAGAGAGAAAAACATAAATATAAACTCACCTGGTGATTTTATTATCTATTTTAGGATTATGTAAAATAATAAAGTGTGTTTGTTTATTTTAGTTTATAATTTTTTGGAGTGTGATACTGTTTGAAGCAATCTCCAGGATGAACTCTATGCTTCCTCGTTCATGTCTCGCAGTAGAAAACGGTTTCTCTCCTTCCACCACTCTCATTTCCTCTACTGCAAACCATGCAAACCTTTGTTGATTTTATTTTCCGTTTGCATTATAAAATGCATTTAGCCTTTCCTCAGTGTTGAATATGATGGTCTTCCCCCCTTTCTTAAACTTCTGTTCCTCACATTACTCACAAGCTGAGTGATGATTTCTCCGGTAAGAACGGTGTGTCTGCACTTTTTCTCCTCTCTCCTTCTTAGCTGATGAGTAAAGTCTATAGATGGTCACAAGGGCAATGTCCATCAGCCGGAAGAAGAATTTCTTCCACCATTTGTAGGACCTCATTGTAAAGCCATAACATCATAGTACTGTTCAGCTCTTCCCATAAACTTTGTGTATTCTATCAACTGTGTTTGAGGCCCCCAAAAATGTACTCAGCATTGTCACCAACCTCTTGGCATAGAATGAGAGGCACAAAAAAAAGTGCCAGACATCTTCCAACATTGCAGCAGAACAGAAAAATCATTGTCAGACAAGGTCTGACATAGAATCAGAAAGGTTTTTTTTTTGAGAGAGAGTCTCACTATGTCATCCTTGGTAGAGTGACGTGGCGTCACAGCTCACAGCAACCTCAAACTCTTCGGATTAAGTGATTCTCTTGCCTCAGCCTCCCAGGTAGGTGGGACTACAGGCACCACCACAACACCCAGCTATTATTATTGTTGTTGTTGTTATTGTTGTTGTCATCGTTGTTTAGCAGGCCCAGCCCAGGTTCAAACCTGCCTACCTTGGAGTACGTGGCTGGTGCCCTAACCACTTAGCTACTAGCACTGAGCCCAGAAAGTTTTTTAAATTGTCATCATATTTGCAGGACAATCTGGTCCCCATTAAAAGGTTGTTATTCTGAGTCTTTTCCATAATAATCATAATTACTGCTCTATATTCTTTAGGTACATTATTTCTAAAATTCATGGTACTCTAGTAAGACAGGTGTCATTACATCCACTTTACAAAGAAGAAAGTCAGTGCTCTAAATTCAAATGACTTGCCTTTGACCATTACAGGCAAATAAATGATAGAAAATAGCTCCCATTGCTTCCTTCTACTAAATACTTCAAACACATCCTACAAGAATGGTTCCATTCTATGTAACTACCTTGAAGGTAGGAAGGAGAGTCTGAGCTAGAATCACTTTTATTGAACACTTACTACATGCCAGGCACTGAGTAAAGAACTTTACACATACCACCTTTTTTAATCCTCACAATGCCACTAGATAGATATTATTAATTATCTCTATTTTTACAGATTAGGAAACTGAGGCTTAACTTGGCTAAAGTTAAGTCATAAATCTTGTCATAAAGACAGAATCATAAATCTTGAAAGATATGAAATCAGATCTAAAGCCCAGATCTGTCTGATTCTAAAACACAAACAAGACAAATTTATACTTCCTATAAAGATTTAATGGGCACAATGTAAGGGTGTATGGCACACCTCTTTGGTGTCGGACACAACTACAAATGCAAACCTTGTAACCTAATTGTTTGAACCCTCACATTAACCTGAAATATAAATAAATAAATTAAATTAAATTAAAATTCTTCTTGAATATCCCATGCTTAGTCTCCTGATGCTGCCATTGTTTCAAGTTTTTTTGGAGTTCATCATTTGAAATTATCTTCTTAGAATCAGTTTACAAACCACACAAGAAAAGTTATTTCTTAAACCCACTGTATTATAATCCTGTACAATCCAGGTGACTTGTGGACTTTTCTAAAAATCAAAATTACCTTGAAAGGATAAATATTTGGGTAGCACCTGTGGCTCAAAGGAGTAGGGTGCCAGCCCCATATGCCAGCGGTGGCAGGTTCAAACCCAGCCCTGGCCAAAAACTGCAAAAAAAAAAAAAAGGATAAACATTTGACATCACTGAGACATTCATTTACTGGCATAATTTCTATATGTCCTTTTTAAAATAAAAATCAGTATCCCACAGCCCATGATCTTCTTTTGTCAGTCCCATTGTTCAGCCAGACCTCAACCCTATCTCCACACTGTCCCCATCCCCAGAGGTATTTTCTACGTCTCCCCTCATGTAATGATTCATTGATGAAAGTCAGACATCTCTATATGAAAGGAATATGGACCTATAGGAAGAAACAGGGACAACGATTCTTCGGGAAAATTCTTAATCACCCTGAATTCTCTCCATGACTACTCAGAGTCTTTTCATTCCTTTTCCCATAGATGAAAAGTCTAACCTGGCAAAATGCTCTCACCTTCTCCTGGAAATTATAGAGCACTTTCAATATTAGCCTCCATTTGGAGAAATCTTCTCAAAGGGGCAGATAAAACCTATTGATCCAGTAGCCATTGAGCATTTTGATGAAAATTAATATAATTTTAAAATTCAAATCGCTCATAGGATATCACTTTTGAGCTAAAATCTACTAAGTTGGGGAGAGATTGGCATTTAAACAGATGTCAGCAGTGTTTTGGGAAATGTAAATTGAGGTACAGATGGTGACTGCTAGGAAGTTAAGAGCATCTGTGTTCTATGAAAAAAACTATATTTGTGAAAAAATTTTAAATAATAACTGAAATTCCCAACTTAATTTTGAAAGAAGACAAGAGAATATTCTCATTGGATGGCACTATTTCATAAATTTCTTATCAAAGATGATTTGAATTTCTGAGTCCTAGTTCTAAATTAAATTCAAGATAGGGAAATAAATCCCATATATTAAGTAAGCTGAAAATAGAACCTCTACTTCAGAAGAACAACTAACTGAGGCTTAACCTGGTTAAGTTATCTAAACCATACGTCTTGAAATATAGGAAACCTAGATTTCTGACTCTTTTATTTCCAACAATTATGTACCTTAATGTAAGTGCTAAGGAAAATATCAGTGGTTAAGAGCTGAGGCTCTGGAGATAGAGGCTGAGTTCAAACTCTAACACTGCCCCTTTGTAGCTATGTGACCTTCAGATAGGTTATTCATCTTTTCTAGGCCTCAGTTTCCTCATTTGTAAAATGAAGTACCTGCCCCCATAGGATGGCTGGAGGATTAGAGCTCCAAAAAAAGGAGTTAGAGCTTATGGTAAACATCACTAAGCATTCTCTCTTACTATAACAGACTTTCTTCCTAATCCTGGGAGGTGTACAGAGGGATGGATGTCATTGACCTGCTCTCTCCACAGGTCCCGCATCCCCAGCCCTGTCTTGACCTAGTGGGAATAACAACCTTAAGTTTTCAGCTCGTGAACCGGTAAATCCATAGTTTGTACAAATCATCAGCTTCTAACACGGGGCCTTTGTTCTCCTTCCTCACAGGCCTGTAGGCATTTCCCATGAAAAAAAATCAGCCGCTCCAAATATGAACACTAAGAAGTTGTTGGTTTGTTTTATCCTTTTACTGTTGGATTTATTTATATTCTAGTCAGAAACACATAACATAAAATATACCATCTTAGCCATTTTTAACACTTGCAGTTTTTAGGTTTAGTTCCTGTTGTGAATTGCAGAAATCTTTTCAGGTCACCAGGATAACTTAGAAAGTACATTCCCATTAATGTGATAGTGCTCTGGAAACTGGACATGCTAAAATACTTTTCAGCTAAAAGGTTGAATTTGCAACCAGGAGAAGACCCATCAACATCTCTCTATAGTCTGTGTATTTATTTGTTTACTTGTTTGTTTGCCCTTAGGAATTTTATGCTCAGCTGCTCATATTAATCCAGTTTTTCAATGAGTTTTCTCCTTCAGTGAAAATCAAGACACCAAAAGGTTAATCAATTCAGTTATATTAGGGGACCATGAAGGAACCAAATAAGAATCCAGACTCCCAGCTTAGAATTTAATGTGCTGTACACCTTGCCTGATTGGAATGAGTTTATGCATCAGAAACTGTACACAAATGGATGCATTTAACTTCGTTCCCGGCACACCCACAAACTCATTTACTGGCTCCATAAGCACTTGTAAACATTGCTAATGGAGTTTGCTAAATGAATATTATAAACATAATCCAAATGAGCTCTCCACAGAAATTGCAAATCATATGAAAAATATAGTGCATTTTGTTATACCACGTTTCAAGAACAGTATATTTTAGATAATTGTGTTAGTATATTATACATGACTAAATGTCAATACTAACACATAGGGGAAAAAATAGTTCTTTCTGCTTAATACCATTCAACTGAGTACAGTGAATATTATATAATCTACCAATCAAAAACTTTTTATTGCTAAAGCAGATCTTGCTAGTTCATTCTGTATCTCTGGGAGGAAGCAAGGGTTCATGAAAAGCCACGTAAACTCCCTTGCCCCATTAAGATAGCAACAGGATCAATGAAATAATTTCTAAAATGATACCCTGGTGACATGAAATAGTTACCATGACTTTCAAAAGAACCTATTCACATTGGAATTTGAATCAAAAGTTATGCTCTTTAATTAACAAAACTACAAAGGCCATTTTAAGCAGGTTAGTCTTTTTTCTTTTTCAAATACTGTCATATTTTCAACTATGTGTTTTATAATTTAGAGTTACTTTATTTGAATGAAAATTCTGTACTAAAGTCATCTTGCTCAAAGTAGAAGCAAGCCATAATCTGAGACATCCAAAGGTTTTCTTATCTTAGCGATAACTTATTTCAGACATTTACAAACTAAAAATGCTATTCAGAAATGGAGAAAATCTTATATTTATGGGAGTTCAATCCTCTCAAAATGTGAACCTTTTTTTGTTTGTTTGTTTGTTTATTTGTTTTTATGGAATGAGAGACTGAATATACAAACAGACCTTGGCTGAACCATACATAAAAATGGAACTCTGACCCTCAAGTTATAGTAACTTGCCCAGAAAACAAACCCATCATCAATAATAGCCAGCCTCCTATAAACAAACTTGTAGGAGATCAGACTGCTAAAGCTAGTAACAATTCAAGAATCCAAATAATGAACTCTGGAACTGTCAGGTCAAAGTAGCTAGAACTTGATTAGTAACTGGTATCTCTAAATTTTGTCCCTGAGCCCAACTTTAAATCAAATAAAGAAAGCTAAATATGGACTCCTAAACGTCACATAGGATGCCCAGCTTCTAGTGAGTTCACCTACAGCTTCTCCACACCAGCAGACCTCAATCAGGGCGTACCTGAATTTCAGAGTGAGTTTCTCACTCCTCTGCCCGCCTTTGAGTCTTTGCCAAAACACAAGTGACAGTGGTTGACTGCCTTGCTTTAGCAACCTCTGAATAAATGACTTTTGCTTACTCTCACATTAAAGGGTCTATGTCATTCTGGAAGAAACTCTTCCCAAGGTACTACTTGTGGTGTATATAAACAGAATGCCCAGGAAACAAAAGTATAAGCCAAGCTATCATAGACAACCGGGAGACTGATTTCTTAATAGCTATTATTTCTTGAGTCAATAATTATGGAAATACAGTCCTACTTTGATTATTGTTCTGGCTACCCTGTACTAGTTTCAGATATTTGTGACCTCATCTTGGGTATTATTTCTCAGTTCATTTTTCAAAGCCTTTAAAGCAAATTCTAACAGTGAGGAGCTGTGCGTGTGCATACAAAGATAGAAATGGAAATGGGACAACCTCCCTTCACCCCAGTTCCAGGTGATAGAAGTGCGGCAGTGCACCATGGCCTTTCCCTTCTTTTAGTGTCAAGGCATTGTTTTATCTTCACCCTCATTTTTATTCTCTGTTAATTAGGATGAAGTTTCAGGCTAAATAAGACTGAAAAACAAAACCTGCAATACTAACTTATCTTTGGTGGTTAAGGATGGAATGTGCTGAGTAAAAAAATACCGTGGCTGGTAAATTGGCATACCTACCAAAAATCAATGCCTACATTTAAAAATAAATAAATAAAACTTCATTTATTCAGTTATGCTAAATACAATTTTTTATACTTTTTGTTTATTTAGGTTTTATTCTGATTCTGGAAAATCTTTTCAGAATCAGGTAGTGATGTGGTATTATCATTACAAACACCAATTATCATTATAGTGGGGAAGCACAAACATGTATCAATTTGGTCCAAATAAAAGGGCTTTTCCAAGGAGATGTTCCCAAAGATACCACCAACTTCTATTACTTTCAGTAGGACTCAAGATACTATTTGGGGATAAAAATGCCTTGATTATCCAGGTCCAGAGACTGTAATGTGAGTGCTTATTTTCTCTTTGATGGGCATACCTCAGATGCTACTGAGAATCATAAACTTCTGTCTTTCACATCACTAGAGGATTTTCACAACAGGAGATCTTTAAACATGACATAAAAATAGCCCCTCCATAATGAAGCTTATCCTATATTTCCAATTAGTTTAGTTGGCTTTCAGAGCATTTTTCTGCTTTTGCCATTCTATTTTTATGATGAAGTGACAAAAACTCAACATAATATTCTAGACAAGGATATGCTGTCAATTTATATAATGGCACCTTAATATCGTCCACATTATTCTCACTCCTCTTCCACCAACTTATTTTTAGCACTGTTACACATTGAGCAAAGCTCACGATCTTTTTCTCAGAAGGTTGTGGCTAATTCAATACCCATCACTGGGTATGATTAGCTTAAATTGTTCTTCAGATGGGCATCATCTCGCACTTGCCTGTTTCCAATTTCATCTTCTTCATATTGTCCAATTACCTGTTTTTGTTAAGTCTTGCTGGAGTCTCTTGTGGTTCTTAAAATTTAGGTTCATCAAATAATATTATGCCTTTATTCACCTCGTCTTTTAAATGGTTAATAAGTATATTCAACAACCAATGAGATCTGGTACAGATCTCATGGCATTCTGCTATTAGGCTCACTCCGCATCCACAACTGGACGCAACCATCATTCTCTCAGGGCTCTTTCCCTGTCTTTTTTTTCTCCCTGATCTGCCTGTTACTTCCACAGCTACAATAATGAAGTTTTCTTCTCAGCTGCTTGAAATGCAATTTATCAAAATGCCAGTATGAGTTAAAAAAAAAAATCACAGGCACCCCTGGCAGTGTTCATGTGATCAAAATGTTAGTAGCAACCACTGTACACAATACTTCAGCCCGTTATGCTGACAAGTCATTTTGTATTTTGCTACCCTTTTTCTTTCTTTCTCTCCTTCTTTCCTCCTTTATTTTAGAGTCTCACTTTCACTTAGTTATTGATAACCCTCTTGTACAGTGTTTAGACATATCATCTGCCTACTCTCACCTGTTTAAAATAATAACCAGATTTGACCTGAAACTTGCACGACTCTGAGGTGGTTTAAGATTCATGGGAAGAGTATTATTTGCCTTTTTTCTATGGAAACTAAGAAAAAAAGAAAGTTTCAGTGTCATCCCAAGAAAAAGAAAGGTTTTGTGTTGTGGAATGATTCAATATGAGGAGTCAATCTAGAGTTGATTCTTCTGAACATGGCCAAACAAAGGAATAAAATATGTCTTTACAAGGTGATTATTCACCCCCCATAGCACCGAATGACTTATATAAAAATTATATATAAGTCATACGGTGCAGGGGCAGCTCTGTGTGCTTTTGACTTTGTATAGCTGTGTAAGTCTTAATTCAAGGTCATAATCGCGTCATCCTAAATGCACAGAATTTTGCACTCTTGCCACATCTACTATAAACCCCACCTGAGAAGCCCTCACACTAAATAAATTCCAGAACGCCTCTTCAGAGCTCTAAGGTAAATGGTATCTCATATAAGCACAAAATGTATCATTTGAAATCACATAAGGAATGGTAGGTTCCATTTATCTTTCAGTTTCTAGGAGCAGTTAAAAGAACCCAGACAAAGAAGTAATTGTCTGGAGAGGGCATCTATTTCAAACAAGTATTACACTATCAAAGATCCTAAAAAGACTAATGATAAACGATTTCATGGCATAACCTCTTTCCTTCCTGAGAATATTCTTTGCTTCTTCCGTCTGTCACCCTATAAAATAAATACAAGGGAGCAATAGAAGGCTGCCCTTTTAAATTAATGCAGGGCATGAAATAATGAGGCTTCACTGGGAAAGTTATATTCCATGGTTCCAAAATCTCCTTACAAACCTAAGTGTAAGAGCTCACTTCCATACTCAGACAATGTGAAGATTCTGGCTAATGTATGTCTGCTATTTCAAAGCTGTGAAGTGTTGCGCAGTCTTCCTTAGTATCTGGTGCATTTTACAGATGGCTTTAGAGAAATGGTCAGTTAGCACTAGCACTGTCACTACTGGCATAAATCAACCACTTCTGGGCTGCACAAAGTGGGGAGAAAATCAAATCAAGCCAAGACTGCCAATCCCTAAAGAAGATGAACCTCTCAGAGGTAGATAAGAGCTTGGGGGAAGAGACCACATCTTCACTTCTTCCACTGCCCTGCAGGTCCAGGCATTTGGTTGTTCACTGAGTTACACGGCCTGTGTCCTGGCTTACTCACTCCTATACTCACTTAACAAAATCGTTAATCGCCACTGTGTGGCATTACTCTGATACACATGAGTATAAAAGTGAAAACAAGTGTCTAAACTTAATAAACTTCTACCCTCAAGGCTCCACCCCATCTGGATTTCTTCACCATCCTTTTATTTTGATATTTTATGATAACCAGATATCCCGAAGCTTGCTACCACACAGGGAGCAGCAGGCAAACGCTTCGTTTTCTCAGGTTTTCTCTTGCCTTTCCACTTCTTTTGTAGAGAGTGTCATCACGCTAACTGAGGCGCCAGAATGTAAAATGCAACAACATGGAGAGAAAGTTCAGGGTTTGACTGAACCCCTAAGGCTTGAACAGTCATCGAAGATACTGACACAAATACCGAGCTCATGTCACCCATTCTTGGCATCAGAGTCTGTGAAATGGTCAGTTCTAGTAAAGTTCTATTTTTTTAAATCCATTTAGTGCAATGACAAGTGTTTTATCATCAGCAAATTATTCTTTAATTATAAGGTCCTCTTGAGCTTCAGGTATCATCTCAAAGAGATGAGGGGAGAAAGGAAAGAAACAAACAATTAAGTTATTATTTCCCATGTTCCTGGGGGGGGGGGCCAGGAAGGAGGAGGCAAAGTCATTTTCCCTATGTGATGATGTATTTTAGCAGAAATCCCTCATTTTTGTATTTAATTTGAATTGATAGCATAAAAAATAGCCTGAATTCTTGCTTCCTACTAAACTATTTCTTTTTGAGAGCTTTATGTTGTCATATTAAGGTTCTTTAATTTTTTTTCCTGATTTTTCAATTAAGCTCTCATACTTATTGTTATAATGGAATTCGTGCCATTTATTCCTATGTATAATAAATGATTTGATTATATTTTTATCATATTAATGTATGAAACTATAGTATTTTAATTTTCCAAACATTAAAATAAATATATCACTACCCCCAGAGACTTAACTAAAATTATTTTGTATATCGAAACTGCTATTTTCTCATTGATCACCACTCTCTCCAAGTCCAAGAGAGGTTGACAAATTGAGCTTCCCTCTGCTATTTAGTTCTCAATCTCTAGTCATTTTTGTCATCATCTCTCTCTTAAAAATTTGTCTGGTTGAGTATTTTAAGGCCCTTTCCAACTCAAGAGTATCTCCCAAAAATAAAGAATGAAGAAAAAGAGAAAAAGAAGAATGGAAAAAAAATTGGTAAGTTTGTTTTTTACAGCTTCAATGAGTTGTTAATGACTGACTTTGTGATTTTGGATTTGCTAGAGCTGCCTGACAAGAATGGTTGTGACCCCAGGAAGTAGTCATTGGGCCTCTGACTCTCTGCTCATCAATTATTATATTTATGCAGAGAGTGCTAAAGCAATATTGCCTTCCCTCCCATTCTTCTTGTTCCACTGCCTCCATTTGGGCTCAAAAAAGGTGAGAGAAAGAAAGATTTGGAAACACAGAATGGGGGCATGGGGGACACATTAAATGGACCTTTGCCATTTAAAAGCCTCAGGAAGGGCGGCACCTATGGCTCAAGGAGTAGGGTGCTGGCCCCATATACGGGATGTGGTGGGTTCAAACCTGGCCACAGCCTAAAACTGCAATAAATAAATAAATAAATAAAAGTCTCAGAAAGAGTTCTATTTATGATACTTTGAAATCCATTATTCATCTCTTCAGAAATTTATTTTCAAATAAAGAAGTAATCAATAGAGGAGCACCCCACCTGTTTCCCAGAACTTAGCATGGATCCTGGCACAATTCAGTCTTGATGAAAAACAATATCAAGAATTTTATAAAGTTTCAAATATAGTAAAACCTCTGTAAGTTAACCACCCAAGGGACTGTAACAAAATGTTCATCATATAGAGGTGATCGACACATGGAACTAGGCCTGCTGTACTGATACGTACATGTGTGTCATGTCCAGGCTATAAAAATTAGGCCAACTTAAGGAGGTAGTCAATGTAGAGGTGGTCAACTATGGAGGCCCTACTACATAAATATGAAATTGTAATACTATAAACCATATCAACAAATTCTCCATGCTAAGTGACCCAGCAATGCATCATCCTTTTTCTAAGCTCTGTGGAATTAACACAAAATTCTTCCCCCAAACAACAGAAAAATTGAACGATGACCAAGCATAGTCATTTGCTCCCAATTTTCTGACAGATCTGTGCTGTGATGGTGCTCTCTGCCTCACCCTCCTCAGGTGTTTGGATAGAGACCATGCAGGCCCTGCTACCTGGAAACCACAGCTTCAGGTATAGAGCATTATTAGCAGACTACCTTATATTCCTGTATTTGTCTCTCAAAGTCATTGGGTTTTATCCCTCCTGGAAATCATCTCATAAACAGCAAAGTTGAGAGCAAAAAAGGGTTGTTGTTTTTTTAATCAGTCCAAATTGAATGAACTAAACACTGAACAGTTAAGCAGCAAACATCAGTGATGATATGCATAAGAACAATCAGAGTAACTACAAAAAAAAGTAGATTTGTTAACGGATCCTACTCTCTAAAGATGCAAGTAAGTAAGACTATCTGCCATGTTTTCCTTTATTCCTAACACCGCCCAAATTGGTAAATTGTCCCATTTTAAAGTTGGGTCACTTACTGACAAAAGTCAAGGTCTCAATGCAGGATTGACAGAGTAAGGGGTTGGTTGGTCCCTGTTAAAGACTATGTGAGCTAAGCCATCAAGTTACATGATTTCAAAGACCCCCAAGGATCTGGTCTATTCTAAAAAGATGACCAAATAAAAACTTTCAGAACAAAAGTTGTATAAAATATACACAGAAAATGAATAAGTTTGACTAGGAGAAATAATAGTGACCACTGTTTACGCCCATCAGTCTAGGCACATGTCCACGGAACTAGAATCTCCTAACTGTGATATAATAAAAAATAATAATAAAATAAATAATAAATAAAAATTAATTAATTAATTAATTAATTTTTAAAAGAATGTAAGAATTTTTCATTAAAGCTCAAATATATCATCAAATATTTACTCTCTTTCAGATTTTTAGGAATTAATTTCTAACATATTCTCCTAAATTACTGTGCTTTTAAATTAAAACAGATGGACAATCTTAGTACAATATTAGCTGGTTCTTTGGAGGTTATCACAAAGCTCTGGAATTCTTGCACGGCTTGCTTTGGCTATAAAAGTGGTGACCCAGTGCCCTGATTTTGGTCATCATTTCACAAAAAGCCAATTTAGCTAGTTAATTAAAAAAAAAAATTCAAGTAGAGTCTGAATAGTAAATATTTCTATTTGAAGTGTGAACACAAACATGTTTTCTTAACAGTTTATCCACTGGGAAATATTTTTAGAGATGGGTGATGCTGTTCTTGCTCTAAGTGCTCCTAGATCAAAAATGTGTGTGATTTCTTTCAAAGTTCAAGAAACATTATGAATGGAAAAACCAGGTGCTACGAACCTGACAAAATTAAACCATGCTTTCCCATATTTTATTGTCCAGGAGCTGTTCTGGCCTCAGTGGAGCCCCTCAGACCTGCTCTGCTGTTTGTCCCACTTATTACATGTTACACCACACATAAGGCCAGATCATTGTCCACGTGGGTACAGAGCGAATTTAACTGAAAAAAAGAACATTCAAAAGTTGAAAATTAAGACTTTAGAAGTCACAAAAGAGGAATAACAAAAGAAGTATCACTTCTTTCTGTTGCTGAATTCCAAGCGAAGTAGACTGTTGTGGTTTGTTGGCACCTTCTGACTCAAAAGGTAAAAATGTCAAAAATCCAAGCATCTCAAAAAGTTTCTGTTTAAAATGACAAATGTGAAGAAAACTCATAAGAGGAATTTATAAAAAAGGATAAATAAAAGCAGGGGTCTATCATTTCATAAGAAAACTATAAAGGAATCTAAAATCTGAATGAAAACAACTTTAATGAAACAAATACATGCACTTTATTAGCTATAAAACCACAAGAACCTCTCAAGTTCTAAGCACAATTTCCCTTTGATGACAGGATTAGGGTTTGGGGGAGCATGCTAAACTGGGCCTCACTCACACATCTGGGCAGAAAAACAGGAGACGTGGCAGCGGGAAGTGAATTGTCTTAATACAGGGACTCCCTCAAGGAAATAAACATGCCTTCATCTTCAATTAACTGACTTTTAAGAATAATTGTACACTCGGACCACCATGGAATAAAAGTTGAACTCAATAATAACAGGAATCTGCATACTCAAACAAAAACATGGAAGCTAAATAACCTTAAGCTGAATGATACATGGGGCAGACACAAGATTAAGAAGGAAATCACCAAATTCTTGGGACAAAATGACAATGAAGATACGAATTATCAGAACCTCTGGGATACTGCAAAGGCAGTCCAAGAGGGAAATTTATAACACTGCAAGCCTTCCTCTAGAGAACGGAAAAAGAGAAAGTTAACAACTTAATGGGACACCTCAAGCAACTGGAAAAGGAAGAACATTCCAACCCCAAACCCAGCAGAAAAAAAGAAATAACCAAAATCAGGGCAGAATTAAATGAAATTGAAAACAAAAGAATTATACAACAGATCAATAAATCAAAAAGTTGGTTCTTTGAAAAGGTCAATAAAATAGATAAACCTTTGGCTAACCTAATCAGGAAAAAAA
>CAUYON010013472.1:0-93879 GCA_963573935.1 Arctocebus calabarensis
TACAAAAATGTCTATTCCCAGAAATATGAAAATCTGAAGGAAATGGACCAATACCTGGAAGCACACCACCTTCCTATACTCAACCAGGAAGAATTAGAAATCTTGAATAGACTTATATCAACCACTGAAATAGCATCAACAATACGAAATCTCCCTTAAAAGAAAAATCTAGGACCAGATGACTTCACATCTGAATTCTATCTAACCTTTCAAGAGGAACTACTACCTCTATTATACAACATTTTCCAAAGCATAGAAAAATAAGGAATACTTCCCAACACATTCTATGAAGCAAATATCACCCTGATCCCTAAACCAGGAAAGGCTTCAACAAAGAAAGAAAATTATAGACCAATATCATTAATGAATATCAATGCAAAAATAGTCAATAAGATCTTAGCAAACAAAATTCAACAACACATCAAAAATTATACACCAAGGCTAGGTTTGAACCCGCCACCCTTGGTATATGGGGCTGGCGCCCTAGTCACTGACCCACAGGAGACATCCAGAGTGTCCTGTCTAGTCACTTCTCTTAACCACTGTGATAAAATCCAAACTCCTGATCCAGCATATAAAACTCTGGAGAGGGTGGTACCTGTGGCTCAAAGGAATAGGGTGCTGGCCTCATATGCTGGGGGTGGCAGGTTCAAACCCAGCCCCGGCCAAAAACCACAAAAGAAAAAAAACACAAAACTCTGTAGAGTGGCACCTGTGGCTCAAAGGAGTAGGGCGCCAGCTCCGTATGCTGGAGGTGGCAGGTTCAAACCCAGCCCCAGCCTTAAAAAAAACAAACAACTCTGTAGGTTGTGATCCAGCCTGCCTCCCTTGGCCCCATGTCTCTTCCCTTTCTCTCTTGAACTTTAGGTAATCAGAACTACTTGTAGACCACCACATTGCACCTAACGTCCATACCTCCCAACCTTTTGCTGGAGGAATGTCCCACCTCCACTCAGTATTCCCCTTATCTGCTTGGTGAACACTTCTTACATCTCAAGTCATATGCTAAGTGATATCCCCTTTAGGAAGCCTTCCTGACCTGCATCATTACACCTATAACTACATTCTCCTGCAGGAGTTATGATCACCCACAAATCCCTTGAGAGCAGGAGACATGTGGGGTGTAGCGTTCTACTGCCTGTCTCCATCCCCCAGGACAGTGCCTGGCACATAGTAGGGCAAATGTGCATTAAATGTTGAGTGGATACACGAGTGACTGACATTCAAGACCTGGTACATTCTAGTCCCAGTCTACCCGTCCTTTCTTATCTTATGTAAACAATAAAAATGCAGCGTCTCACAGTTGCCATGTACAAGAAGCTTGCAGGTATATTTAAGGGGATTATCACTTTTAATCCGCATAACCCTGCCCTCCCTCAAATACCCAGTGACTCAGACATGCCCGACTCTTCCCAGACACATCACACTTCTCTGCCTTTGTCCTTTCTGTTGTTTGTGCCCAGAATTCCTTTACTCCACATCTGCTGGCTCAATGCTTAATTTTGTCCCTTGCACGGAGTTCGCAGATTCACTCTTCTTTTCCCACCATTGGAATTAATCATTTCTCTCCTAGACAGTGACGTGAGCTTTCTATTTAACCTAAGCTATTTATTATATTCCTCAAGGGTGAGGCTATGCCTTATCAGGCCCCCCATGGCACTGCTCAGCATAACCGCCAGCACATAGTAGGTCTCCAGCACTTGTTTGCTGATTAAAATAGGGCAGAATTGAACTGATGCAAATGCTTATTAGGTTTTGAAGCTCTTCCGATTGCTGCTAGAACCACAGGCTGAAAGGGAACCGAGACAGTGGTGGGAACAGATGGGAACGGAGGGCAGTGAGGCAGGACCCGACGGGAGACTGCCTCAACTTGATGGGAACCTTTCACGGAAATTGTAAAAACAAGACGTCTTGCCAACAAGTTGCCCGTGGATATTTATGGAAGCACCACTATTATTATTATTATTTAATTTTTGATTATCCCAAACAGCATGCTGAGCTTTGAGTAAAGTGCCTATAGCTAGCCTGAACCTGTGCCAGGAAATCCTCATGACGCTTTCTCAAAGCTGTTCTTATAGCCACGTCCTGTCCTCGGAGAACTCTGGACGGCACCTTCCAGGTCTCTGTCCAGCCACTCACTTTACAGGCGGGGAAGTGGGCGGAACTCATGCTGGCTCACTCCCAGGCTCCCTGATGGGCAGTGGCAAAGATGAAACTCAAACCCAGTCCATTCGATTTCCAGCCGATGTGTGCTGCTTCTCTTTACTGAAATCTGCCACTGCCAAATTGTCATTCGAATTCCTCATAGTCTTGTCTTCCTCACCTCTGGTCAATACAACAAATATTTATGTTATGGAGTATCTTGTCCTACAGAGAAACTTGTGCTGGGAGATGTTGAAACAGCAGAGCAATGGGGGAGATGGACGTTCCTGATCTTTGAGAAGTTTTCTGCCTAAACTGTGGGTGGAAAAGACTCCACTTTCTTTAATACTCCACTGAGCATCTTTGGACATGTGTCTGCAGGCTTTCTGGCTGTTCCCTTTCTTGGGCCATCCCTCTGTCGCTGTCGTACTGGCACTGTGCCGCCTGCCTTCCCCTCTGAAAGAATGAGAACAAACAAGCTGGGGGCTGCCCAGCCCATTGTTGGCCCACCTGATGAAGAGGGGAGCAAGGAAGGAGACTAGACTGAGGCCGGACGGGCCTCTCCTGCGGCTCCACAGCGCCACTCTCTGTGGTCCCTCTGACTCCTTCTACACCCTTTGGAAGAAGCACAGCTAAGGTCCTTTCCTTTTGCAGCTCAGACAGAGCTGAGTATCCAAGAGAAAGAAACTGGCAGGGCTGGGGGACCTGAGCATGGGGTATCTTTTTTGATACTGTCTCAGTAGCCTCAGTTCCCCAACCTCACAGGCACAAGCCACAGGACGGCCAAGTACCATTTCGGGAATGCCAACGCTCTATTAATTTGTGTGCCTTGCAAATACTTTATTGGCATCTCGTGGTGTTGAAAGTCATGTTATTATGAGCAGAACTTATATGTCGCCAGAGCTGCCTGGGCGCCCACACTGTGTCTCCTTCCAGGCATTGCAAACATTGAGGGCTGACTTAGAAGAGTCAGACCCTCCCGCCTTTACATAGATAAGGCTGTGATTGAAAATTGGTGTGTCTGTTCTTTGTAGCACTGCCAGGGGAGCCCAGCACCTTGAGGGCAGGCCTGTGGCTGGGGTCCTAGATGGGGATGGAGGTGACTTTGGCACATTTACCTCTTCTGCACCCATCACCTGAGGCCTCAGGTTGCTTACTCCTCAGTAGGCTCTGGGTCTACAGGCGGGACTACTCTCACCCCAGCCCCCTCCAGGGCTGTGGCTTCTCCAGGAGGACAGGATGCGTCTCTCACCGCCTGCTTCCTCCCTGCTGCCCTGCCTGGGACATGTCCTCCCACCTCATCCTGTCTATTCTTTTCCTCCCAGCCCTTCCCTGTTTGTCAACACCATTCCCTTTACACCTCTGGGCCTGCCTGGAGGCCACTTGCCCCCTCCTTCGCCATCCTGCTCTGTACCCTTCTCTCCCTGCTGTGGTGATGACAGATGTTTTCTCCCATGTCTCTCTCCTGAGGACTTGTCTCTCCTGTCCCTCTGCAGTTCCACCTTACAGGGCAGGCCAAGCTCTGCTCCTGGGGAGGGGCTTGGCAGTGGTCTGGGGGTGAGGGAGAGGTCCCAGGCTCTACCTGCCTCTGGCCATTGGCCCCTAAAGGGGTGTCACCATGAGGGGGCAAGGCAGGGCCAGGTGGCCGACCTGCCCCACCCAGGTGGGTGCCCATGGCCTCCGCCCTCTCTTGGTCCTTGTCACATGTCACAGCTGTCACATTTGGCTCCAACAATAATTCCCTTGCCGGAGAGCAGGAGGAAGAATATATTTTCCAGCTCCAGCCAGGCGGCTGTGAAATATGATTTCTAAAGTGTTAATAATGCATCACGTTTAGATAGCACTTTACATCTTCCAGAGCAGCTGGCAGGGCAGGGGGGCTGGCAGCCTGGGCTCGGGATGTGGGGCTGACTCCCAGTTTCATTTCGGGACTTCTCATGTGGAACATGTGCCTGCTCCTTGGTGCCTTAGTTTCTCTTTCTGAAACAGGGAAGGAATCATTCAGTCCTGGCCTTCTGCCAACGTATAGAAGCACCTCCCTTGCCATCCCTCATCTTCTTTCAAACCTGCATTTCTCCTGTATTCACCTTCTCTTAGAAAGACTCCAGCATCCCTTTATTCATCCCTCAAATCCTCATTGAGTGTCTAGTGGGTGCCAGGGCCTGGGAGGCAGAGGTGCCACTGCCTTTGGGGGATTTGGGGAGTGGACGGGACAGAGATGTGAGTGCCCTGCCCTCAGTACTGTGGCCTAAAGCCAAGGCAGTAGGGAAGTGACACTCTGTGCTGCTTTATTTGGGGTCAGAGGATGTGGGATGCTCTCTGCAGGGCTTCCATGGGCTGCTCAGAGCCACTTTGCCCTTGACCTCCTGAGTCCTAGAACCTTTCTCAGCCCTCCCACCACAGCCCCTGTGCCTTCACATGTTTTTTTCATTCCTCTGAAGGGTTTTTCACACACCTAAACTATTCCTCTCTATTTATGCCATGGAGTCCTTTCCCACCTTCACTCCAAAGGCTTGGGCAGTCTTTCTCCATTCCTCAGCCTGCATCCACAGCCACTCCTTCTAGGAAGCCCTCTTGGGATGATCTGAGGGGAAGAGAAGACGTAAAAGGGTACCCTAGACAGTAGGTTACCCTAGACTTCCCCCTTGTCCTCACCCAAAGACACCTAGCCTTGACACTAGCTGTACCGCTGCCCTCCTGCAGCAGCAAGTCTCCTGACAAGTATATGGAAATTCTGTTTTTGTTAGTAAAATCGCACTACTTTTTAGGAGACCTGGATTTCTACTTTCTAGGAGTCCCGCTCCTGCCACCAACTGTCTGCAATGTCTTTGGACCTCAGTGTCCTCATCTGAAAAATGGGGCCATTGAAAGGGTGGTCACTAGGGGCTTTTTCTAACCTTCTTTGATGACACTGCTACTTCAAACAGTTCCTTGGTGAATTATTAGGTAAAGAGAAGAAGACCTTTGATAAGCTGTAATTGCCTTCCAGTTGATTGATTTCACAGGGCAAGTTGGGGGGCTGTTTTTCGGGAGGGGTGGCCTGGCTCTTCTTCTTCATGGGTTGCTGGCTTCTGCAGTGTATCTGCGGCCTGTGGGTCTGGTCCAGAGTGGAGGCTCCCAGAGGGCCAGACCTGGGCTTCTGTAGTTCTGTTTGCACTTTGTCCTGCACCACTGTCTGGATGCTGACTCAAAGCTGTGCGGTGTTGGGCATCAGCAAGACGCCTCCTCCTGCCCTCAGCCCCGCCGACTTTTCTCACTTCCTAAGAAGACAATTCCTCACCAAGTTTTCCCAACGGGTTGCGCTGCCGCCACTGTTCAGCTGACACCATAGCTGACGAGTTATTAAAAATCCTTCATTATTATTCCGTGCTGTCTCTCTCCCTCCTCCCTCCCTGCCCTGCCCCAGGCTTCTAAGGCCCATGGCTGTCACTGAGAAATGCCTGGAGGCCCCCAGCCAAGAGCTGAGGCAGGCTGTTCTCTCCCCTCTCTCAAAGCGGCCCCCACAGATGTTGGCAACTGGCCAGAGGCAAGGGTTTCACTCAGGGCTGGGGTTTCTGACACCTGGGTTCTTAATTTTGCTTTCTGCACCACTTGGGGAGCTGATGCAGGTGCTTGGAGGTGCCAGAATCTTTCTGTCGAGAAATGGTTGGAAGCCACAGAGGATTTTTTGGTGTTCCAGGGATCTTGGTTAGGGAGACATCTCTTAAGAATGCACGTCCCAGACAACATCTGGGACCCGATGCTCCGTTCCCTGGGGAAAGAGTGACAGGCTAACTCCATCATCCCACTCCCTGAGCTGGGGGTCCAAACCCAGCTCATCCATCACACGTCCTGATAATCAGATTCGGCTGCGGCAAGAACAGAACATAACACTCAGCTTCTCTCTGCGCCTGCAGCTAGCAGGTCCTGAGGTGTGGGGCCTCACTGGCAGAGGGGTGGGGTGGCAGGGCCCTGGATGAGGTCCTTGTCCTGAGTCATGGAGCAGATAGGAAGGGTCCCCAGAGCAGCGCAGAGGTTTCAGAGTACCTTCCCCACCACAGAGCTTTCACCATGGGCACTCTGTAAAGTGCTCCTGCCTTGCCTGGGCTATAGGAAGATGTTTTAGCCTCCTCAACGGAGTCCATAGACTTACTCTTCGTCATGCTCCTCTCTGCTAAGATTTGCCTCTTCAGACCTTATGTGATTTTGCTGCTCTCATGAGCACTAGGTTCCTTTATCCTGAGTTCACACCCAGCCTTTACACCCATGCTCAGCCCCAGCTTCTTGCACCCAGGCCCTGGGACAGGAGCTCTGAGTGTCTGGGCTAGAGTCTGCCCATAATTAAGTTCCAGCTTGGACACTGGGGTTGGGAAGGGAAGGGCTAGGTTTGAAGCAGGGGTGACTGGTAGGGTTTGGTTTTTGTCCTCACTTAATCAAGAAGCATGTATTGATAACTTGTTCTGAGGGGACCTGAGATCCCAAGCCTTCCAGGGGCTCATGTTTAAGTTGGATTGGGGGTTAGAATGATAGGATTCGGTTTGGGTTGTAATTAGTGCTGGGTTGAGGTTGGGTAAGGAGTTGCAGGTTGAGGTTAGCGTTGAAGTAGCAAGAAGGGTTAGATATGGTTAACGGCATGGGTTGGTTTGAGGTTTCTGTGTAAAGTTCCTTCCTCTGGGGTTCGCTCTGCGATTCTCCCCTCGCACCGCTCACCTAAGCTTGCTTGTGCTGTCTAAGGCATCCCAGACTTACTGGAATCCCTTAATGACAGGGACCATCTGCCACCCTCCTTTTCCTTTCCTCCTCTGCCCCTCCTCCTCCCCCAGCATGGAGTCTGCACCTTGCATTCCTGGGAGGGGGCGCCTACAGGACAACTTCGCTGACAGCTTCCCTCCTCTCTCACAGCTCACATTCGGGGGTCCCTGGCACTTGCCCCCTCCTCCATCTCCCTCTGTAATCACTAGGATAACACATTGGCCCCCATGCCTGCCTTTCCTCTCCTTTACCCCTCCCTCAGCCCCGGCCCCTCACATTTCTTCCACAGGCCAGAGACCCGCAGTCCCCAACAGTTCCTCCCTCTCCCTCCTCTTTCTCCTTTGATTCCCAGCCCCGGGGTCTGACCCGAAGTCCCTGGTCTCTTATTTCAGTCTGCTCCTCCTCCATGAGCTCAGATGGAACTCCCGCCCATCCCCCAACCCAACTCCACCTACCTCTCTTGGACTGGAGAAATTTTCTTTTTGTTCACCCTGACTGTCCTGTGGGGCAGATCCCTCAGAATTCCCGCCCTTCCTGGTAGCCCATCCAGGAGCAGGTAACTTTGTTAGGAAAATTCATTTCTGTGGATATGTGGGGAGTGGGGAGGTGGGGGGGTGGCATGAAGTAGAGAAGTGTTTCTTCCTCCCTTGTTTTGTGCTGGGATGAAATATGGCCTAGACAGTTGTCCCCAAGTCCAGAATTTAGGGGCTGGCCTGATGAAATACCAAAATGTCAGTTACTTGGAAAGACAATTCGATTACTGTCTGAGCACCTTCCATTTTGGAGAATTCTGCACATAATCCTACTGAGGGCCGGGTTGCCAGAGGCCATGCCCTGCCCCTGCTGTGGCTCTTGGAGCCTCCTGTGCTCCCCTAAGAACCCGACTCCTTCTCTGCCTGTGGAGGACTGTGAGCTTGATTGATTTTGCTCTTAGGGAAGGCACAGGCTGCTAGTTGGAATGCACAGTGCCCTGTCCCCCTCACTGGGAGATAATCGAGGGGGAATATTGGCTCATCCAGGAAACGAGGTGCTAAATTTGCGGTGAGATGGGTGTCACAAGCAATCAAAAGGAGCCTCACTGCGTGGAGGGGGCGACAGCTAAAGGAGAAATCATTAGGTTATTGCAGAGACAGAGGAAAGAGAAACCCCCCCTTCCTATCACCCAAGGGGTGGTAAGCATCAGAGATGCAGAGTGAGTGTGATTCCCAGGCAGGCTGCTTTTCCAAGGTTTCCCCTGCACCTGACGCCTGCATCCTCTTTGCCAAGGGCCGGTAGCCAGCCCCATCCTAGGCAGCTTTTTGTCAGGCTTTGGTGAGCACCTTCATCAATTACATATTTCCGGCTCCTCCTCTGGGTCTAGGCTGTCTAAGACTGCCATGTACTAATGCAAAGAGACAAGTTGAGCCTGGCTAAGGCATTCTAAGGTCAATACAAGTTTTGGTGAGTGGACAAGTTGAAAAAGACACATGTGTTAGGGCGCAGGCCAGAGTTGCTGTGTTGGCTGGGATGGGCAAAAAAAATCAATACTTCCTTTATGACCCCTCTGGGGGTGCTGCCTGGAGGAGTGCACTGAAGGATGTGTGGCAGGGTCTGGGACTGCTGGGAGCCAGTGAGTGGCTGTGTGTACAAGCAGGGTGCTCTCCCCATCTGCTGAATGCCTCCTCCATGGGAGCAAGTTCACAGGCTGCCTCTCTGATGATGACACATTTCAGAGTCTCAGGAGCAGTCGTCTCCTTGAAGAAAGTCTCCCTGTGTATCCTTGCCATAGGCTTACAGTTGGTCACCTCCCTGGTGTCCCACCAATGTCCTGTAAACTTCTGAGAGCGATTAAGATGAATGGATCTGGCCTCCCTGGCCTGCTTTCCTCTTGTTGCACTTAGGCTCCACATGACAGGCAAACTGAGGCAGGCAAAATGGGAGAAGCAGGTGCAGACACACAAAGACCCGAGTTCCTGCCCAGCTCCCAGCCCTGAGGGCATCAGCCCCAAGTCCTCCTCTGCCAGGCCTCCATGTCCTCCTCTCACAGGCCTCTGCCTCTGAGTCCCACTGGACTGAGATGTATTGTGACGCTGTACCTACAGTTCTTAATTAGGGAGCCTCTACCTCCAGGCCTGATCCTCTTCCTGCAGCAAATTAACATTCTGTGCCCCTTGCACGTGTAGAATGGACCAAGTTCGATGGATCGATTCAGCAGCCGGTTGGAGCTGCCTTTACTTTGCACAGGATTGATCCAGATGACCCCAACTTGGGGCTTCTAGAAGATCTTTTGTGGGGAATCTTTTTAATGGAGATTAATTAGAGGAGCCTGGCATGCCCCCGTTAGAGTTAGAGAGTGCCCTATTCTCCCTTGGTGACTGCACACACACATCACTGATGCTCACATGTATAGACATGTAACAGCACATGCACATTCACCAACACACGTGTAAACATGTGGCAGCACACACATGTTCACCATTACTTACGCATGTAGACACGTGGCAGCACCCACATGCTCACTGACACCGTGTAGACATGTGGCGGCACACACACCATTCACTGACACAGTATAGACACATGGCAGCACACGCGTGTTCACGACACACATGTAGACACATGGCAACACACACACCAACACATGTGTAGACATGTGGCTCTGCACGCATGGTCACTGACACATTAGACATGGTGGCAGCACACACACGCTCACAGGCAGGCACAGACAAGGACATGTGTCCCTCCCCCCAGACACAGACTCACACTGCCTCATATACCCTTTTTCCTTCTGGCTCCTCTGGAGCCTGTCCCCAGACCTTACCAAGTTGACACTCAGTTCAGCTTGGAGCAGGCACAGCTTTCACTTCTATTTTTCTGAACCTGAATCTCTTTCTTTGTCTGTGTCCATCCTCCCTCAACAGCCCAGAAGTTTCTAGAGGGCAGAGACTAAGGAATTCCCAGAAAGAGAAAGTGTTACATTTTTAAAGATGTCTCATTTTGGTTCCCATTTCTTTATGTGTCTGAATCACAGCCACTTCCAACTGCTCACTGGGCTTTCATGTCTCTGTCTCTCAGCGCGTGCTGTTCCCTTTGTCTGAAATACCCTTCCCCCAAGTCTCTGCCTGTTGGACTCCTTCTCGTCGTCAAGGCTCAATGCAGTTGCCATCTGTGAACTTGTATTTTTTGAATACCTACTGTGCACCAAGCAGGGCTGCCAGTGTCCAACCTATGTAGCTACAAAAAGAATTAGGGGTCTTCGCCCAAGGGAAGACCAGTTTCTAAGTGAAATATGTGAAGAAACGCTGTTTATTTGTTCCTTCAACAAACATCCATCAAGGTGTTCATTCAATAAGCATCTATTAAGGCTGTAAACTACTTGATGGAAAGAGCCCTATGCCTGTGCCCACAGGAGTGTTCCAATTGCAGAGGTTCCACCCTGGCTCCTCCTTGCCAGCTTTCTTACTTCTGCATGACACTGGTAGAGCTGTGTCTCTCTTGATATGAAAGCAGCCAGCTCCCTGCTCACCCAGCAAGCCTATCCCACCAAGCGGAAGAGCTATGCTTGATACACCAGCCAAGCTGAACTTGCCCCAGGGTCTAAAAGACCACACTCCCAGGTTCACACTATTGGCCCTGCCCTCTGCCTTCTCAGAACCCTACTTCTCCCTTCTCTCCTTGTTGCCCAGAGAGTGGCCCCTCACTTCCACTAGGACTCCTTCCTTGATCTCACGTGTTTTTTTTCCCATTGTCCGGCGTGGCTCATCACTGTCTTACCTGGACACTGGGTACTGGACTGTAAGCTGAAAAATGGCAGGACCAAGTCAGTGGTGTTCACTTTTGCAACCCAGTGCCTGTTTGCATAGTAGGTACTCAATAAATACTTATTATATGAATAATATATATTGAATTGAGTAGACTTCCTCTGGGCAGTGGTGTTTTATCCATTAATTATTAATTGAGTTAACCAAAGAGCAAACATTTATTGAGCACTTATGGTGTGCAGAAGATGCATAACTAAGATTACATCTATTGTTTCAAGGAGTCTTGAACCATCTAGTCTTATCTGAAAAAGGAGCCAGAACAAAAGTCAGTGTAGTTGCCGACTAAACTACTAAAGCAGCGTGCTTATAGTCAAGTCCCATCACTATCTCTTTGAAGTCTTCTGGTTAATTGCCCAGAGACTGAGGTTGTACTTACACCTTTGACTTTCATCCTAGATCATTTTTTGACCTATTCTTTCCCCTTCAGATGGCTCTGCTTAAAGAATTCTTTCTTTTAAACTTCAAGTCCACCTTGATTGAATGGTTATGAATTAATTATTTGATGGGTGTATGTCCGAAGTAAGAAGAAAGTGTATGAGTGTGTGAGTAGATTCAGAAAGCACCAGAGATGGAAGGATCCTAGATAGAATCCAGAGCCCCCTGGAATGTTGCTACCAGATGGTCGCTGGGCCTTATCTAGAACACCCCTGTGCGTTGTGGTGGGCGCTTGTGGTCCTAGCTACTTGGGAGGCTAAGGCAAGAGAATCGCTTAAACCCGAGAGTTTGAGGTTGCTGTGTGCTGTGATGCCACATCACTCTACCCAGGGCGACATAGTGAGACTCTGCCTCAAAAAAAAAAAAAAAATTAAATTAAATTAAATTAAAAATAAATAAGTAAATAAATAAATAAATCACACACCTCTGTGATGGGGAGGGACCTCATTGCTCTGGGCCTTTGGGAAGTTCTTACATGAATAAAGAAAATCTGCTCCCTGGGAGCTGTGGTCATCACTGTCTGATGCTGTGTAGCAGGCACAGTAGTGGGTTCTGGGCCCACACCTGTGTGAGGGGCACGTCTGGTGTCTGCCAACTCAGCCTTTCTTAGGCACTAGTGGAAAGCCAGGTGCCCACGGGGGGAGCATTCCTCAGGCCCCTTGCCTTCCTGTAAGATTTGCTCACCTGGCTGGTAGACGCAGAGTCCCCTGGAAGTGTTAGAAAAATCTGTGACATCATCTGTGTTGATGGGTTTTGGGCTCTGGAAGGAGAATAAGGTCTAACACCTGGACCTGCTGATCCTTTTTTTTTTTAAATCTTGAGGTGGGAAATGGGGGTCAGTGGGGGTGAGGTGAGGGGTGTGGAAATGTAGTTAAGCTCATTAAACTTAGAAACAGAGACGTGTGGTATCAGAAGACCTGGGTTTCCTTCTGGTTCTTTTGGTTTTGGGGGTTGAAGAGAGAATGCCCTTCTCACTGTTGTCCTGGCCCTTTCAGGATGTTTCAGAGTTGAGGCTATTCCTTTAGGACACCGTTCATAATGGCGGCAGGAGACCACCCAGGAGAGGGTCTGGGGAACAGCCTGCATTTCTTCCTGGGCTGGGGAGATTCAGATACTATCCTTACTTACCTCAAGCTGCATCTGGAAGCTCTGTTCATTATGGTGCGACTAAGAGTGTTAAAGAAGGCAGAGGGAGGCTTTCAGAGAAGAACTTGCACGTCCCTTAATTATGGCACCTGGGATGGAGCCCAGAGGGGTGGCTTTCATATAGGAGGAGTGATGGAGTTAGACCTCAGGAAAAGTCGGTGTCTGCCCTGGGGAGAGACAGGTCAGAGCGCCCTGCAGGGCCTGTGCTGGAGAGAGAAGCAGCTGGTGCCTGGCCAGTCCCACACTGCCTCGGATGCCGCCTCCGCATCCAAGCCCCTCTCCATCCATAGCTGAGCCTTTCAAAGCCCCCTTCCGTTTTCCAAGGACTTCACTTTCTTTCTTGACCTAAAACTCAAGACCTTCAGGGGAGGCCAGAGAGTGAGGGGTTGTCACCCTGATCTTCCTGCTCATCCACCTGCGTCTGCCGTCTCCATCATGGGCCGGCCCTTCCAACTGGTCTCCTTACATTTGAATCTTCATTCATGTTCTGTCCTTCTCTATTACTCCTCCTCCAGCACCTTTTCTTATCCCTTCCTTTAGTGAAGGGGAATTTCCAGGGAGAGCTCCCTCGTTTGTGCCCCACCATCAGTCTGAGCAGGCTTTAGGGTGTGCCTGCCTTCGAGGGGTGGCCCTGTAACCAGGAGGCTGGCTCAGAAGCCACCAGGAATTTGGAGACGTGCCCGCCTCACATTCCTCCCTCCCTTGCTGGCTCTCAGCTTCTTCACAATGAAGGGTGCTGGATGGGTGATCGCCAAGGCCCTTCCTGCCCACCTGCAGACTCTCGCTGTAATGAACTTCTCCCCTCTGCCTCTCTCCACTCTGTCTTGCTCCCTGTTTCTTTCCTGCCCACCGTAGTGCCTGACTGCCTTGCCAGACCTCAATCTTCTAAGGCCTCTTTTGTGTTCTGTTTTCTCTTCACGATTCTTTCTCCCCGTCTCCTTCTTGCTTGTCATATTAAGGCCTCTCCATCAGCGTCCAGTGTCTCTGTTTCTTTCCCTCCAACTCTGTGGACTATGGCCACTCCTGGAGAGCCAGGTGCCAGCCGCACCCCTCTGTTCCCGCCAGATCTAGCGCCTGGATGGGGTGCAAGGCAGAGGCTGACCCCTTCTCCTGCCTTTCTACCCCAGCTCCTTCCTCCATATCTTGCGGCCTCCTCTGGCCTTGCCCTAGTTTCTGCTCTCTCTCCTCTTTGCCTCTTAGCCTCTGTCTCCTGTCTGAGCTAAGTCTTTGCCTGCCACCTGCCTCCTCTCTCTCCCGCCTCCTCCCTTGCCCACTGAAGCCAGATTGAGATTCAGATTTCAGCAGAACCATCCACCAGCCCTGCCACCACCTTTCTGCTCCCGCCTGTCGTACCTGCTGTAGCCAAGCCTACTGGGCTCACCATGCCGTTGTCCTTCCCATAAAACATTCGCAGGGGCCCCTGCCAGGGCACATTTGCAGGGAGCTGCTGCTCAGGGTCTGGCCCAGGCGCTGTGGGCTGGAGGCCCAAATGGGGCAGGTGGGAGAGTTTCCAGCCCTCTCTGCCAGCCTCTTCCACGTGAAGCTTGAAGTTTTTTGAGTGGGCCTGGGCTGGCAGGTCACTTCGGGGCCCCCGGCTCACCTGCCCTCTGTCTTTTATGAAACTACCACAAGGGTGAGGAATGCTGATGACAAGTTCCTTATAGGAAAATTCAAGGATGGCCTCTCTCCTCCATGCTGGCCACCTCATCTGGGTTCTTTTGGCCTCAGTCTCGGTGTCACAAACGCTTTGACTTCCCATGATGCCCCAGCCACGGAGGGGACAGCAGGAGAGGCCCAGGCACACCAGTTGCCTTCTCTAATCTGAGAGTGATGGGGCACAGGACGGAGTCTTTGGGAGTGTCCTCAAGGTTTGCACAGGGCCCTGGGAGAGCAGGAGGCAGGGGCAGGATCTGAGAGCATCAGAGCAGGAAAGGCCCTTGGGGGCCAAGTTGTGTTCCTTCCCTTTACAGTTTAGAGAGGCTGAAACCCTGATAAGTAAAGTGACCTCCCTAGTCACACAGCCAGTTGGTGGCAGAACCAGGACCAGATTAAGCCTGCACCTCCTGACTTCTGGTTCTGAGTGCCTCTGCCCCTCTCTGGCAGGACCCTCCTGGGTTAGCCCCCCTTAGCTTTTTTAGGGCTCTGGTCCTGCCTCTTTGGGTGACTAATCCACTGGCCCACTTGCCCTGTCACTATGAACACCAGCCGGCCCCTGCAGCTGGCCTCTGTGATCTGCTCAAATTCAAAGAAACCAGGCCAGACTGTGGCCACTTGTAAAATCCCATCTGGTCCCTGGAAAGGTGCCCTTTGGCTGTCCCTACCCTACCCCTCCTCAGGTTTAGAGATGGACATTGGGTGGCTGTGGCCAAGCAGTTGGGGTGAGGGAGGAGAGACGGCTCTTCTGCTTATGGCTTTGGCTTCCTGAGACGAGAATGGATCAGAAGTGGGAGAGGGGTAAAGGTGGGAGGTGCGTGGCACTTTGGGCCCTGCTGTTTGCTGTGTCTCTTTCACTTCAAACCAAGAAATGAAGCCAGAGTGCTTTGGTGGGCAGGAGAGTGGAGGTGGTGCTCATCCTCAAATGTTTGGAAACTTGTCTTTGGGGGTACATTTTGTTATTTCACACTCCCCATCTGCTGTCTGTACCACCTGACTTCTACTTACAGTCATTCCTCTGAGGCTGTCCACTGTGGAGAGTCAGTAGGGTTTTCTGAGCCCTGACACCTCACCTGTCAAAGGAGGGATTGCAGTCTGTAAGTGCAGTCACATCAAATTCTGGCATTTTAGGATTCTCAGCTGGGTTGGGCTCTGTATGAAGCATAGTTTAGCAGACCCAGACTCCTCATCTGTGGTCATCTGGGCAGGTGGGAGCCTCCTGTCCAAGGGCTGCCCAGCATCCCCTCTTGCCCTCCCTCTCTCTGCCTCCTTCCCCCCTCACTCCCTTTCTGCCGGGTGCCAGCCCAGCCCAGAGAATTGAAATCCTCTTTTCTCTGAGAGAATCCAGTGTGAGGGGACCTCTCTGGCTGGTGTGTTTTTCATAGAGCAAGAAAGGAATGGCTGGTTGGGGGGAAGAAAGTCCTATGGGGGTGGGGGAGAGTGAAGATGTGAGGCAGAGAGGGGAGGGAGAGTGCAGTGTGGAGAGATTTAGTTCCATCTGAAAGCTGTCGGTGCGAATCAAAGGCTTCCCTTTGAACCAGCAGCATGATCTGGAGTGGAGAGCATGGGGACTTCTCTGGCCCAGGGGGTTCATTACTGCTCGTTTGATAAATCCGGGGAGACAGGGCCTGTCCTCCGCCGCCCCCTCCCACTGCCTGGCTCCCTGGCTCCCCCTCCCTAGTTCCGGCTGGCTTGGCAGCCTGGGCTCTGGGAACATGACCGCCAGGACACGTGAGCAGCGACATGGGAGCAGACGGCCCCGGTGGGTACAGAGACACGTCCTTGAATGTAGAAGTCAGGGGGTGTGCATGTGTGCGTGTGTGTGGTCCACGTGCCCACAAGTACGCCACGTGTGTGTGAGAATCTGGGAGCATTCCCAGTCTCTCCGGGATACATTTAGAGGTCACTTCATAGTTCTTAGTGAAACAGGGCATTTGACCTCTCTATCCTCCCCCAGCCTGTGAAGGAAGAGAGATGTGCTCACACAGAGACTGGCCTGGCTCCGGCCCTGCTGTGATGGAGATGGAGGACAGAGCTAGCTGCTCCAGGAAGATCAGTGTTAAGAAGGTGGGAGTGTCCAGGTGAGAGGGCAGGATTAAGGGCAGGTAGAGAGGCTCCGAGGGCAGGTTTGCACAGTGGTTGGATCTGAGCTGGGAGGTCTCAGGAGGCAGCAGTGACCAGGCTGTTCAGGGGGAGCCAGGACTCTGCTCCGTCAGTGCTGTGCTCACCAGGTCTGACACTGGCTGTGTGACTGGAGGGACCTTTCTTACCAGGGGTGATAGTTGGGCTGTTGTGTACAGTAGGGCTCTGTAGCATGGTAGGCAGGGGCTATTTATTGTTACTATTGCAGGTGGCTGTTGGTGGCCTAAAGGTTGTTGTTCTGTGAATCACTATGACCTCTCTGGATGTTGATGATTGTTGCAGCCTCGGGTACCACTCCTCCCTTCATATAGGGAATTTATTTACATCCAGTCTTCTCCCACATTGCTGGCAATGTAGGGTAAGTGTGTGTGTTATGGCCCCAGATCCTAGGAGTTCTGCCCTCCCAGCAGGTACACAGAGCTCGGGTAGAAGTCTGAGCTGCAGTTTGGGCTCAGGAGAGGTAGGCAGGTAGAACTCAGGGGCACCGACAGTTCCTTCCAGGTGGAAGCCATGAATGCAGCTCACTCAGGAGAAGCTTCCTATAGCACTGCATGATGCCAAGAGGGGAGCCAAGGAGCCTAAAAGTTCAAATCCCATCTCTGCCACGGAAGAGCCACACTTACTTTTGTCTAAAGTGGGATGACGATAGCTGCCACTGTGGATTATAATGCTGGAAATGGTGTGGGCAAGGCATCTTCCCCGGTGCCTGGCACATAGTCAGCATCTTATAATTGGAAGTATCATTATTGAAGGATATAGCTGAGGCTGAAGGGACAACGAGATCAAATCATCTCTCTTCTCCAGGGGTTCACCAGAGAGGGGCTGTGATAATGGTGCAACATCCTGGTGGGAGACTAGAGAGGGAACAGGTTCAAGTCCAAGGCTGAAGGAGTTCTGTGCTGTGGGGGCAGGGGTGGTGAGGGCATGGGTTAACCTGAAAGCAGGGTCCCCAGCTCTGAGTTGCCTGCAGTCCCCCTACTGCAGCTTTCTCCCCAGGGTTCCTCACTGCTCCCCTCACCCCTCAAGGCTCTCATCTCTTCCACCTTATTCAGTTTTTCACCTATCTGCAGACTCTAGCAGACCCTCCTAAGAATCCCCTACTCTAGAAAGACGCAGTGTTCAACACTGGCCCAGTGTGGCCACGGGCCCTGCACCTCCCCGCACATGGCCCTGTCCTCCTCCTGGTCTGCATCTCTCTCCCTCCCTGCCTTCCTGCTCTGGCCGGAGTCTGTGCTTCACTCCCTGTCTCTCTGGCTTTCTCAGCCTGTATGTCTTCCCTCCTGGGCTCTTTTCCTCCTCGCTCCCTGCTCTCCATCCTCTGCTTGCTCTCCCTGTGCCCCTGTGTGGTGTCTCCCTTGGCTCCATTTCTCAGCATCCCTTGCCCCTCCGTGGGCTCCTCGCTGCCCGTGAGCGTGTGTTCCTGCACACATGTGCAGGCAGCTCCATCGTTCTTTGCCTGCCTCCATCAGGGCTGTCTTGGAGCCAACCACATCTGTGATGGTGTCTAAAGTCAGGGAGGGAGGGAGACCCAAGTGGGTGAGAATTTACTTAAAAACACGTGCAGAATCACACAGAATCACATGTCAGCCCCAGACTGGAAATGCCAGGCTTTGGTGGTGCAGCGGGAGGCTGGTGTGCTTTCACTGCCATGGTCACATCCCTCCTGGTTTCCCTCCCACTCGGCCCCCATGACCACCTTTTCATGGTTCTCTGCATTTCTGGTTTCATTGCCTGGAAGTGGGCACATGTGTCCAGGACTATAGGTATGTGTGGATGCTGCTGCTAGGCCACCTATGTGGATTCTTGGCTCCACCTTGACACTCTAGGACCTGCCAATACCCTCCTTTGCAGTTTAAGGTCACCAGCACACTTCTGCCCTTTCCTGGCTTGGTGGTCGTGCCCTGAGGTCTGCACCTCACTGCTCACCTCCCAGGCTTTTCCCTCCACTCCCTTGCATTCCCTGACACCCCTTACTGTGCTAGAACTTTCCAGAACAGTTTACCCCTGCCTTTCAGCTCTGCTGCACACTCCCTTTTCTCAGGGAGCTTCCTGGGAACAAGTGAAAGTCCTGTCCCAGCATAACTGCTTCTCTCACTGGGTAGGACACTGCCCCATTCGCATCCTGGCCTGCTTCTGTCTCTGTGACGTCTATGGGCCTCACCTGAGGGAGGGCCTGCTCTGCCTCCTTTCTTGAGGGTGAGGGGGTCCCAAGGCAGGACTGTTTGTGCATTTGCTTGCTCCCCTTCTTTGCAGATGTATCCAGAACCTCTGTGCTGTGTCTAATGGCCAGGCCCTGGGCCTGGGGATGGGACTCGAGCTATGAGTGACATCCCTCGTCCAGATCCCAGGAGCTGGCTCTGAGGCTGGGCATTGACAAGTCCAGGGTCCACAGCTTTGCACTCCTGCTCCTGCAGAAGAGAGAAGTGAGGGGATGCGTGCCAGTCACAGAAGACTTCTCAGAGGAGGTGATGGTGTGAATCTGAGGGAGCAGGAAGGAGAGGCATTACTCTTACCAACCTGTGCAGAGCAGAGAGAACTTGAGTCAGTGAGAGGGATGTGGGACTTTCCCCTAATCATGAGCCAGGCTGGCACGACCTGGGGGCATCTGGATGCTACTCAGATGCTGTCTTGCCTACAGAAAACAGTGCCTGTGACTTTTGTGGGCTCAGGACCTTTCTGCCTTTCCCAAGACTCTTTTGTGTCCCCTCTTCTCAGGATTATTGCTTCCATCTCCCTGTCTCTGGAATAAATTGCTTCAAACAAGCCTAAACCAAGAGAAAATTTTACTTCATAATCCCCAGAAAGCCACAGCCACCTTCTTTGTCGTGTCCTTGCTCAGGTTTCTGGCTGTCCCTCTAGCTGTCTACCTGCTCAGGGTGACTAGTGGGTGTGTGTGAGGAACTGCAGCAGGCATCATGTACGCTGCGCCCCATTTGGCTTTCACAGCCACTGGGAAGCAGGCATTGTCACCCCAGTTTGCCAAGGAGAAAAATGAAGCTTAGAGAAGAAGTAGCTGGGCCAAGGTCACTCAGTTAAGAAGCCACACAGGCATGATGTAAACCCTGGTCTGTCTCATAACCTGTGTTCACAGTCTTTGAGCATAGAGGGATCTTTGTGGTCTATGGCACAAGTGAGCAAGGGGCGGCCCAGTTGATGAAGTGACATGCCCAAAGTCACTCGAGCAAGATCTCCATCTCCAAATCTGACCCTGTATACCTCTCACCTCCCTCCTGGCAGGACCAGCCACCCCCTCACTCCATGGTCACAGCCACTGTCCTCTGGAGACTTCAGTCAGAGACCAGTGGTCCAGGCCCCATGCAGGAAAGCTGTGAATGTAAATTTCATCTCTGAGCCGGCCTCCACCAGCCCTTGACTTGGGCTCCGGGGGCTGTGGGAAGGAGAAACGTGAGTGTGGAGAGTTTGCAGCAGGTAGCTGCACTAGCAAAATGCGCAAGGTTATGAATAAATTTGAATAATAACGAGGGCGATGCCTGAATTAATAATGTTGGCTGCTCACCTGACCCACCCCTCTCCCAGGATCTCAGCACCTGCCACCCTAATCCCTCAAAAGGTGCATGAGCCTTATCCTTCCTCCTTTGGAGGGTGTGAGTGTGAGATCAGGTCAGCAGAGTTGGGGAGCCCCTCATGGAGTGTGGGACAGGGACCCTGTTTCCAACTTTCCAGCCCCTGCAGGCCCACAGAGCTGAACCTGCATGCATCAGGTAAAGAGGTCACCTCACACTGCATGGTGCCCTGGCCATCAGCCTACCCTGGCCCTGCCACATCTTTCTCAGTCCCCTTTGTGTGCAGCATTCAATGAGGATGGCTATCAAATGTCCAGGAAGATTCGGTGGAGGAAACAGCATGGTCTTTAGCCTTAGAGGAGAGGTTCCTGTTTTGGTATAACAGGGCAAATGTCCCCACCTACCCGCTCTTTACTGTGTTACAAACAAAAGCCTGGACATGGCTCGGCGCCAGTGGCTCAACGGGCTAAGGTGCCAGCCACGTACACCTGAGCTGGCAGGTTCGAATCCAGCCTGGGCCTGCCAAACAATAATGACGGCTGCAACCAAAAAAAAAAAAAAAAATGGCCGGGTGTTGGGACTGGCGCCTGTAGTCCCAGCTACTTAGGAGGTAGAGGCAAGAGATTTGCTTGAGCTCAGGAATTGGAGGTTGCTGTGAGCAGTGATGCCACAGCACTCTATCCAGGGTGACAGCTTGAGGCTCTGTCTCAAAAAAAAAAAAAAAGCCTGGGCATGAGCCCTGATGACTCAAGAGAAAAAATCCCTTGGATAGAGCTGTGAGAGGAGGGTGGAGCAATGGGATCGGCTGTGTCTGCCTAAGGGGTCAGCCCGGAGGGCTTCCTGGAAGAGGGTAACGTGGGACAGATTTGGAAAGAAAGGGAGAAATGGGGCTGGAAGAGAAAAAAGAAAGGAGGGATGAGACTAGGATCTGTCCTGGCTTAGAGGAAGCTCCTGGAATGGGAGGGATGAGTTAAGTGTATGTACACACAGTAGTGATGGGGGGTCAGAGAAATTCTGGAAAGCTGGGTTTGGAAAGTGTTGGATTTGGGGATTGTGGCCTGTGCAGAGACTCGTGAGCTAGGGGGCAAAAGAAGAGGGAAGAGCTCCTGAGTTCTGGAGAGAGCTGATTTTGGTTGCCTGCCTGGTGTGGCAGTGTGGGGACTGTGGCAAGGAAGCCCGGCCCTCTCCCTCTGCTGCCCTCCGACCTCTCAGTTGCCCTTCTCTCTTTTCCCCACAGCCTGGCAAAGGGAACTGAGCCCACAGTCTGGGTAGCTCTGCAAGGAGGCCAGGACTGCCACCCCTGGGGCCGACCCGTGCTGGCTGGAGCGGGTGGGGGGAGTTGTGGGGGAGAAGAAACTGCAGTGCAATTCCCTGCTCCATTTAGGCTCCACAATTAAAGGCAATTACTCTGCAGTTCTCTAATCAAATGCTCCCGGCCGAGCTGCCAGCCGGGCAGTGCGTGTAGCTCCTGCAGCCGGAGGGACAGTGGAGCAGCGTCACGTGGCCTCTAAGCGCCCACAGTGCCGGTGTGGGAGGCTGGGAGTGTGCAGGTGTGTTGGTGTGCACACACTCATGCCCACAGCACTTGGGAGTATGGGGTACACACAAAGCAGAGTGTGTGTGCCTAAAAGTGTATTCAGAGCTGTCGTGACTGCTACGTGGTCTTCTGATACTTCCTACCCGGGAGGTTTCTGTACACATGTGTGGGCACGTGGACATGCCTGCCGCACAAATCTGTGCACTCTTTGGATTTATTCACAGGGATACCTGGCATAGTTGCATATGTGTGGTGGTCCACTTTGGTTCTCATTAGCCCAGGTGACAAAGGTCCAGCTAGAGGTCATGGTGGATGGGTCTGAGTCCCAAGAATCGAGGGGACTAGGGCATGACTAGCAGTCACTGTTACAAATACACCACCCCTAAAACTGGGTGTAGGAGTGAGGCAACGGGTATGGGGTGCATGGGCTTGGGCTGTCACCTCAGTTCTGCCATTAACTCACTGGGTGGCCTTGGTAAGTTACTCTTATCCCTGGACCTGAAGGTCTTCCTCTGGGAAATGAGAGAGTGGGACTAGACCCTTCTCTGAGACCTTTACATGACATCGTACCACTCCTATTTACTGCTAAGCAAGTGGGCTCTTGAAATCCATTCCAGTGGGCCATGGTGGGGGAAGGGAATAAAAGGCAAGCGCGTGACCTCTTGGAGAGGAGGGACCGAGACTGAAGTGGAGCAGACACCCAACAGTCCCCTCTCCAGCCTGAGGTCTCTCCCTCCCACCTCCTGTGAGGTGTGTGGGGGGTGGGTGGCTGCTTGGAAGAGCCTCTTGCCCAACTCCTACTTACCCAGTGCTGGCTTTGGCCCTGCAGGGACTCAGACCCGTTTCAGCCAGGAGCCAGCTGACCAGACCGTGGTGGCCGGACAGCGGGCCGTGCTCCCCTGCGTGCTGCTCAATTACTCTGGGATTGTGCAATGGACCAAGGATGGACTGGCTCTGGGCATGGGCCAGGGCCTCAAAGGTGAGTGTAGCCCCCAGCCACCCGGTATCCCGACTGTCCCCACCCAGCTCGGTCTCCACCACCTTCCCACCCACACCTCTGTCCTCTCCTACTATGTACTTGCTCAATAAAGGCAATGAGAAGCCAGAGAGGGCTCGGCGCCTGTGGCTCAACGGGCTAAGACGACAGCCACTTACACCTGAGCTGGTAGGTTCAAATCCAGCCTGGGCCCGCCAAACAGCAATGATGCCTGCAACCTAAAAAGTGGCCGCGTGTTGTGGCGGATGCCTGCAGTCCCAGCTACTTGGGAGGCGGAGGCAGGAGACTCGCTTGAGCCCAGGAATTGGAGGTTGCTGTGAGCTGTGATGCCACAGCACTCTCCAGGGTGACAGCTTGAGGCTCTGTCTCAAAAAAAAAAAAAAAAAAAGAGAAGCCAGAGAAGTCTAGGGAAACCAGGAAACCTTGTCATAGAGAGTTCAGACAGACAGATGACAGACACCCTGAGGGTGAGGGTGAGGCCTGGGGAACAGAGAGCACAGCCCATTTCTGTGTCCTGCAAGTGTCTCATGCCTGGCTGTCTCCGCTCCAGCCTCTCTCCTCCACCCTCTAAGCAGTGATGTCTGCTCAGAAATCAGAAACTCATTTTAACATCAGCCTGAGCATTCATTTATTTATTCATTCAACAAGCTTTTAAGCAGCACTGGCCACGTAGCTGGGACTCATGCAAAGGTAATGCCTCAGTCAAAAGCAAAAAACCAACCTCCTATATGCTAAAGCAAGTAAGGAGATCTTTGGAGAGACCACCAGGTGGGTGGGTGAAAAGTCAGGACGGCCGGGCTCTAGTCCTGCCTCTGTCCTGCCAGCTGGGTTACCTTAGGAAGGCCACTCTCCCTCTCTGGGCCTCAGTTAAATACTGATGGGCGAGACAGGCATAGCAGGTACAGGCCTATCCGCCTTGAATGTGCACTTGTGAGTTTTAAACCAAATGTGAAAATGCTTTGTGAAAACACACTGTAACCAGGTGAGTATGGGAGGGACTGTATATTCTTATTCTCAGGATTGTCAAGGGAGCTGAGATGATTTGCTGTGGGTCCCCGTGTCAGCACGGTGAGCTTGGCCCATGGGGAGATGTGTCTGTGCAAAGCAATATATAAGGGGAAGAGATGGGTCTGGTGGATCCATTGATGATAGAAAGAAAGAAACGGAGAGAGCGCAAGCGATCAATAGACAGATATGGAGCGAGAAGAATCGATAGCCTCTGGACGGAGGGAGATAATGGGAGGCAGCCGGAGCTGAGGAATGGGAGAGGGGAGGTCAGGGGAGCAGGTGGGTGGTAGCCTGAGGGAAGGAGGGCAATGAAGCTGAATTGGAGGGGGCCAGAAGCTCAGACCCCACCTGCTTTAGCCACTGGCTCCATAGGAAACTAGGACTTCCCAGGCAGCTGGTGGGACCCTGCCTCTCCGCCTCCCATGGTGCAGGGGCTTGGCCTGCCTGGGGCTCCCTTCTGCCTTGCGAGTCCTACACAAGTGCCCCTAGTGAGCATGCGCCTGTGGTCCTATGATGCCATGCCTTGTATCTCCTGGCACCCACGTGCTCTCCCTCTCTCCCCTTCTTCTTTTCTCCCTGCTGTCTGCCTTTTTCCCCTCCGCTTTCTTTCCTATTATTATGAGAGACATTTGTCTACTAACAGCTTCAGAGATTTCACCTGCTCCCTCGGCGCTTCCTCCGGTCCCTCCTGTCCACGGTTCCAGCTCTGTGCTCCCAGCCTCACCCTGGGGGATTGTGACAGCAGGCATCTGTGTTGGGGATCTCACCCTCTCACCTGCCAGTGGTGTCCCAGGAAGGGACTGGGGGTCTGTGTGGCCCCTGTTCCAAGATTGTGCCTCACCCTTTCTGTTTCTGCAGCTTGGCCTCGGTACCGGGTCGTGGGCTCCTCGGACGCCGGGCAGTACAACTTGGAGATCACAGATGCTGAGCTCTCTGATGACGCCTCCTACGAGTGCCAGGCCACGGAGGCCGCCCTGCGCTCCCGGAGGGCCAAGCTCACCGTGCTAAGTAATGACCTAGTACCCCTCGGTGCTGAGCCCTAACTCTCCAGTTCCCTCTTTAGTGTCACAGCTCCTCTATGTTGCTGGCCTCATCTCCACCTTGCTGTCCCACTGTCTCCTTGGTTTTCCCTCCTAGCTCCTTCTTTTTTTTTTTTTTTTTTGAGACAGAGCCTCAAGCTGTCACCCTGGATAGAGTGCTGTTGCATCACAGCTCACAGCTTGAGTCCAATTCCTGGGCTCAAGCGAGTCTCTTGCCTCCGCCTCCCAAGTAGCTGGGACAACAGGCGCCCGCCACAACGCCCGGCCATTTTTTGGTTGCAGCTGTCATTGTTGTTTGGCGGGCCCAGGCTGCATTAGAACCCGCCAGCTCAGGTGTACGTGGCTGGCGCCTTAGCCTGTTGAGCTACAAGCTCCGAGCCCTAGCTCCTTCTTTAAATTTCTCCCAAAGCTAAGTCCAGGGAGAATAGAACAACGCAAGGAGGTGGGGCCTGGTGGCTCATGCCTACAATCCCAGCACTCTGGGAGGCTGAGGCAGGTGGATATCTTGGGTCCAGGAGTTCAAGACCAGCCTGAGCAAAAACAAGACCTAGTCTCTAAAAAAATAGCCAGGTGTTATGGTGGTTGCCTGTAATCCCAGCTACTTGAGAGGCTGAGGCAGGAGGAGTGCCTGAGCCCAGGAATTTGAGGTTGCTGTGAGCTAGGCTAATGTCATGGCACTCTTACACGGGTGACAGAGTAACATTCTGTAGATAGATAGATAGATAGACAGACAGACAGACAGATAGATAAGTAGATGCATAGATAGATAGGGTGACAGAGTAACACTTAGTCTCTAAGTCTCTAAATAAACAGATATGTAGCAGGGATGTGGCCATCAGCTGGTGGGATGTGCAGGCTGTGTAAGGCCTGGCATCCTTGCTGCTCCAGCCTGTGCCCAGGCCCCTCAAGGACAGGGCTTTCAGCATCTGGACACAAAGCTGCAAGGCAAGGAAGTGTGGGGTGACGGAAACCTGCCCTGGCTGTCCTGGCTGACAGGCTGGTTGGTGAGGGAGCCGCTCCTTTCTTCCTTCTGCTCCCTCTGTGCCTCAGAGCCTGGCAGGGCCCCCGGCTGCTTCTCCACCCCCTTCCCCTCAGCCACTTCCTTTCCTCCCTGGGCCTCACCCTCCTCTTAGATTCCACAGGGGCCTCCCCAGGGAACTGGGAGCAGGGCTGGAATGGATGGGCTTGGGACTGAGGTGGGGGCTATGTCCGGGTGGCACTGTAGGAGGGCTGGCTCTGGAGGGCTGGCTCTCAGAAGCCACGCGCCTGGCAGCCACCCGCTCACAGGGGGACTGAGCAGATGTCCCTCTATGGTAACCCCTGAAGCCATTTGCATAATGAAGGGACTCTCTCCCACACTGTGCCGGAATGAGGCCAGTGCCTGCAAGCCCCTTGTCCACCCTGCCCACCCAGCCCCCGCCGCCTCTTCCTGGGCCTCATCCCCTCAGGCTTCAGGCCTCCCTGTGCCTCTGCCTTCTGCCACCAACTCTACCTCCTGTCTTTTATGCTGCCTTTACTCCCTCTCTTTTTTTCTCCCCCTAACTTGAAATACCAGAGTTAGAGGGAGACTCTGAGATGGCTGGGAGGAAGGAGAGAGGAGCTGAGCTGAGTGAGCCTGGACACGATGTTGTTTCTGTGGGGTAGGGAGGGGAGAATGTGACAGGCCATCCTAGCGTAGCTGGAAGAGTTCTGGACTGCTGGGCTCAGGAGACCCTGGGCCATTTTGGCACCGTGACCATGAGGAGGTGGCGTCCTTATGGCGTGGGTTTTCCCATTGGTAACAAAGTGAAATGACACCAGCCTTTTCTTAGCAACGGCTGCTTTGCTGCATGGGGACTTGTAAACTGTGACGTCTGGGCAAATATGAGGCGTCAGAACAAGAGAGGGCCAGAGGGACCCAACGGCCCACTTCTTCAGCTGAAAGACCCTGGGGGATTGGGATTCAGGCGGGTGGATGGCTGACATTTCCTCTCTAGGACTTAAAATAGGGGGGATTAGCAAGGAGTGTGCTGAAGTTAGAGAGCAAGCATTAGAGGGTGACATGGGTGCCAGGACATGGCCTTCCATCCCTTGAGGGCGAGTGTCAGCCCATGCTGGACCAGGCACTCCTTGGGGACCACAACATGCTTAGGAAGCCTTCTCCCTCTGTTCCTCCCTAACTGCCTCTGTTTTGGACCTGTAAGGTGCTGCATCTGCCCTGGAGAACAGTCATCCTAACAGGGGTCCCCGATTCTCCTTTTTTCTATCCTACCCGAGGCAGAGACAAAGGTGGAGAAAGATGAAGAAAAGCCAACTGAATCCTGAGGTGCTGCCAGAACATGGGCTTCTAATGGCAGGCAGTGGCTTGGTCCATCCAGGAAGGCTTCCTGGAAGAGGGGGATATGGTGGGAATTCTAGATGGGGATTGCCTCATTAGAAAGAGCGCAGGTCAGTGAAGGAGAGCTTCAGGAGCAGGGCGACTGCCTTATTTGAGGGCATGGTAGGTAGGGATGGGTAGACTCCACTACCCTGCCTTGGGGCTCAGAGGGAGGAGAGGGGCAGGGAGAAGCCCCCAGAGTGGTAGAGCCAAGAGGAATGACAGAGCCCAGAGGGAGGGTGGCCGGTTAGTGTGACTGGTATGTCTTCTTGCTCTCTCCCCTCCTTGTCTCTCCCTTGGACTCTAAAAACCCTGCCATTTGAGGCAGTGCAAAGGTGGGACATTTTCTGCATTCCCTGTTGCTTGCCCGCTTGCCTATGGGCTTTGCTTATGGCAGCAGGATCCAGAGGCCAGGCTGGGTGGAGATGAGGAGTGAGCCATGCCCAATGGCTGGTACCAGCCTTCCTGCACAGTGCTGGCCACACAGACTCCCTCATCCCTGGTGCCCCAGCCTTCTTTACAGAATATCCTCTCCCATTTCTCCCTATGGTGGGGCTTTGGGAGGATGCCCTCTGCTCCCCTTACACAGACGTAATACAGATCTGCGGGTGGGGCATGCCCCAGCACCCCCAGTGGTAAACAGCTGGAGGGCTGTGGAGAGGAGTGTGGCTCGGGGTCAAGGGGGCCAGGCCTCTACCTCACACCCCAGCTCTGCTCTTTAGCTTACTCTCCCACCTCTGAGCACATTTGCTCTGCCTGCCTGAGCCCCAGCTCCTCATCTGTAAACTGGGGTTAATATATTTACTGTGAAAGGGTTAATGAAGATAGTTCATGGTGAGGGTTAGATGAAAGCACATATGGGGGCACTTTGGCCAACACCAGGCGACCCTCCAGTGATGGTAGAAACGTCATCATCCATCACTTTATAGTTCTCAGTTGGCTTCACATTCTTGGTTCTTGTTTCACTTCTACAATAACAACCCTAAAGAGGAGGAGTCAATGTTATTTTTGAAATTTTACAAACAAGGAAACTGAGGCGAAGGGCACATGGACGTATTGATGTGCAAGCTTAAGGCACAAATCGTTAACTCTTGTTCACAAACACAAGCACATCTGGACTCCTGCCCTCCAACAGCTGGCTGAGCAGATACCTCAACAGCTTTGCCCCAGATAGAGGGCAGGGATGGGCTCAAGGAGGATGGGCAGAGAGTTTGAAAAACAGTAGAGAAAGTGTGCTGGTGACAGAGGTGACAGATGGATGGTCTTTGCCTGAACAAGGGGAAAGGGGACACTACAAGGGCAGAGGGGACAATGCCTTGCCCTTGGGAACTCTACGTCTGGGCACACGTCTGGCATAGCTTCTCTGCAGGACTGTGCTCACCCAGGACCTCCCTCCTGGTGAGACCTTAGAGGGCCCCAGGCAGACCAGAGGCCCTGAACGGTGGCTCTTTATCCATCTCTCTCTACCGTTTTCGACTTCTGAAGCTGCTTACCACTCCCTTTTCAAACCTTCACCTGTCTGGCACTAGAACCAGATACCCCAGGGATGAAGGAGGAGGAACTGGAGATGCAGGGGGTGAGTAGCCAGGGAGGAATCAGAGCCACTGCTGGTCCTTGCCCCAGCAGCAAAGCTGACACAATCTATGTCACAGGTGCCTTGCCTGTGACAGTTTACACACAGTGTCATGTTTGACCTTCACAAGGCATTCTATCTCTGATGAAGAGACTAAGATCCAGTGATTTCAGGGACTCACCCAAGATCACACAACAGGTAACAAAATGGCCTGAATTTGTAGCAGGGAAGCCTGAGTCTAGGTTTTTTATTTTTATCCCACTATGTTACTTGGCACACACGAGATGAACAGAACGCTAGGACAGGCTGCAAGCAGTTTCTATCTGCTGGAAACCCTAGCACAGAGGCCTTCATTTCATAGACTTGAGGACAGCCCTGCCCACCGCTGAGCTACACGGGCCTCCCAGGGTCTGTCTGCCCTCCAGGATTCCCTCTGGAAGGCTCCCTCCAAGTGTTTCTTGTCTTTCCCAGAAAGCGGTGGGAAAAATCCCTTCTCATTTCTGGTTGAATACTGGGTGGACCAGAAAAATTATAATCTAAGTCCTTCTGCCTTTATTTCATCAGTCATTCCTTCATTAACCCAGCAAATATCTCTGAGCATCTGTGACCACCTAAGCTCTGGGCTAGACATAGGGGGTTTGGCTCAAAGGAGTAGGGTGCCAGCCCCATATGCTGGAGGTGGCGGTTCAAACCCAGTCCCAGCCAAAAAAAAAAGAAAAAAGAAAAGTAAGAAGCAGCCTCTGTCCTCAGGGAACTTGAGGTCTGGTTCACCATATTATTGGAAAGCCTGCGGAGATAGGGCAGGGAGAGGCCATCCTATCTGCTAGCATCAGGTATCTGATCAGTTCAGTTCCTTAAGCACTTAATAGGAACTAGTTGGGTTGCATTCTAGGCACTGGTGACCATATTAGTGAGACAGGGTCCCTGTTTTTCCAGGGGATAGCAGTTTTGGTTGGGGTGGGAATAGATTAATTGTTACAGACCCAAATCCAAGGTAGTTGGTGGAAAGAGCCCTGAGAGACTGGCTGGGACCACCCTGGGGGGTGGGGAAATGGCAGGGAAAGTCTTGTGTGTCGGCTGGGGTCTGAACAGGATGGGTAGCAGTTCAGCAGAAGCTGTATGGGAAGGACATGCCACATGGAACATACAGCAGAAGCAAAAACAAAGAAGTGAGAAATTTAAAGGTCTTGGCTAAAGGACCCTTGGACAGGAGGCAGAGGTACCTGGAACTCATGCCCTAGGCAGTTGTAGCCATTGAAGGTGCCTGAGCAGGACAGTGGCACAGTCTTAGTGGTGCTCTTGGGAAAATGACCTGCCAGCTGTGTGACATGGAGGCTGTTGTCATAGGCTTGCTCATCTGGCTGCTGCAGGGCAGAGGAGAAGGCAAGAAGGGCTGCTGTAGGAAACTCCATGGAAGGTACTAGGTCTCCTGGCTGGGGCCAGGTCCCAGACAGTATGAGCTATACACAGGCCCCTTGATAGTGCAGCCCTTTCCTGAGCTGGGTTCTCCCCCACCCACACCATCTGTTCTATGTGGTTCGAGCAACGCCAGGGGCAGGTAGCACCCAAAAGCAGCACAAAGTAAGAGAGCTGACAGGGCCCGGGGAAGCTCTCAAACTGAGGACCCAGGGCAAAGCCACCACAGGAGCAAGGGAGACAGATTGTGAGTTAGGAGCCAGGGTAGCAAAAGGTGGGCATTCAAGGGCGGGGATGATCATCAAGGCTGATCTTGCTTTGCTCTCTCCCACAGTCCCCCCAGAGGACACCAGGATTGATGGAGGCCCCGTGATCCTGCTACAGGCAGGCACCCCTCACAACCTCACGTGCCGAGCCTTCAACGCTAAGCCTGCAGCCACCATCATCTGGTTCAGGGATGGGACGCAGCAAGAGGGCGCCGTGGCTACCACGGTGAGCCCTGTCCTGTCCCCGGGCTTCTCCTGGGCCTGGCCTTCAGCTCACCTCTCCTCTCCCACGGGGGTGTCACTGTAGACTCCGGGACACAGAGGCATCCTTCGAGGCCATATGGTCCAACCCACTCATTATACAGTTGGGAAAACTGAAGCCCAGGGAAGTGAATTCCCAGGTTCACAGTGCCATTCAGTAGCTGAGCAGAGACTGAGAATAATATTAACTGCCATAGGTTAAGCAGCTCCAGTTGTATGCCAGGCCTCTTACCTCAGTTGTTCATTTTTAGTAGAGACAGAGTCTCACTCTTACTCAGGCTGGGCTCAAACTCATGAGCCTAAGCAGTCCACCCAGCCCTAAGCACTTCATGGACCGTCTGAATTCCCATGGCAGTCACATGAAGGAGGTGTTAACTTCCTGTTCACAAAGGAGGAAACTGCTTGGAGAAGTTGCCCAGGGTCACACAGCTGGCAAGCTGCAGTGCTAGGATTTGTACCTGGGTCTGACTGTTTGCTCTGCATTGATCACTTATACTGCCCTCCTTTAGCATCTAGTCAGCCCAGTTGTCACAATGAAGACAGGAAACAGGCTGCTGTACTAACTTTACAGATGAGGGAGCTATGGCAGAGAAAGGCATTCAGTGACTTGCCTAGGGTCCCATGGCAGAGGACAGCTGAAATGAAAATCCAGATTACCTGTTTGGACTTTTTTCCTGCCGGCTCTTGACACACACACCTATACCCAGCCCCATGCTAGGCATTGCAGGGACATCCTCAGCATGGACAGAGGGGTTCACCTGTGTTCCTTGCTGCAACCCCAGGGAGTTACCTGAACTCTGGCTTTATTTTAGCTCTGCCTTTAATATGTTGTGTGACCTTGGACAGTTCCTTTTCTGTGGCCTTAGTTATACCATTCAACAAATGATAATTTGTCTTCAGTGGTCCTGACCTCTGTTGTTTTTTTCCCCAGTAAGGCTACGTATTTTGAAATATTTTGGCAACAAAACAGGTTGATTTCTTAGTGGCCTTTTGTCACCCACCCCCTTTTCTCATGTTCATTGAAGATGATGAAACATAGAAGAGTAGAAGGGAGCTGGTGTCCCTGCTCTGGCCTGGTGCTGGTCTGGTCCAGCAAAGATGTGTATGTGGCTGTCAAAAAGCAGGATGTCGATTATTAATATAGCATCTCTTAGGTAGTTTGCAACATGGAAAACACCTTGAGGGATCCTGTGACTATATTTGGCAACCTCAGTTTGGGTGTCATTGAGCCAGTGTGAAGCTGAGCTGTGAGTCCCTTCTTTACCCTCAAAGAGTTTATGGTTTAGCAGGAGCTCCAGCACTAGAGCCTACACAGTGCCTGGAAGAGAGGCTGGGTGTGCCTGGAACCGTGTGCAGGACAGTAAGGGGCACAAGTGTAGGCTGGGAGGGAGTCCTGAGCTGTGCTGACTGAGGAAGACCTCCCAAAAGGGGAGGGACTTGTGCTGGGCCCACAAAGGGTGCACTCTAATGGAGATGATGGGCTTCGCTTAGTAATACTTTACCAATATCAGTCCCTCAGGGATTTGTCACATTTACGTAAGATGCTAATAATGGGGGAAACTGTGAAGTGGAAGTGGTGCATACTTGGGAACTCTGTACTCTCTGCTCATTTTTTCTATAAACTTAAAACTGCTCTAAAAAATAGTCTGTGAGCTGGGCACAGTGGTATGTGCCTGTAGTTTCAGCTACTTGGGAGGCTGAGGTGAGAGGATTGCTTGAGCCCAGGAGTTGGAGGCCAGCCTGAGCAACATAGCAAGACCCTTTCTCTAGAATGAATAAATATAAAAAATAGTCTATTACTGTTAAAAAAAAAAGCATGGAGAAGATACTGGGAGGAAGAAAAGGAGCCGAACTTTGGTTAAAGTACCCCTCTAGCCCAAGTCTATCTGTAAGTTGGGGCAGAGCTTCTGTGCTGATCATGTCTCCCACCCTGGTTCAGGAGTTGCTGAAGGATGGGAAGAGGGAGACCACTGTGAGCCAGCTGCTCATCAACCCCACGGACCTGGACATCGGGCGTGTCTTCACCTGCCGTAGCATGAACGAGGCCATCCCGAGTGGCAAGGAGACGTCCATCGAGCTTGACGTGCACCGTGAGTGGGGGCAGGGAGGGGGACTGCAGATAGCTTTTTGAGAAGCACAGAGTGACCATTCTCCAAGGCCCCAGAACAGACGCTCACTTCCTCTCAGACTCTCTGGTTTTGAACCATGGGCACAGAGGCATTGGCTGTGTAGTCTGGTGATCCTGGAGTAAACCACGTGATTTAGGGCAATGATTTAATGTCCCTGAGCCTCAGTTCCCAATTCCGCGTACTCACAGAGGGTAAAACCTGGGCCTGTATTCCCTTATCCACAGGCTCTTGATAAGCCTTTATTAAACCTAATCGTTGCATATTTCACTGCAGAACTTAACGTTTGTGACTGTGGGCTGTGCTGCATCGTCTGTGCACAGTGTTACTTTCTAAAATATGAATAGTTCCAAATCCTCAAATGAGTCCCATGGGTGTCAGATAAGGTATTATGGTCCTGTACCTGTTTCTCGGGGTTGTGAGCATTAAAGGAGATACAGTGTGAGAGTGTCTACCATGGAGTGTGCTTACCTGGCAGGTGTGCAAGGGATTCTCACTGCTGCCGGGGGAACTGTGGTGTGTGGCAGCCATTGGGGCACCCCTCCCCATTCTTGTATGATCCAGGCAACCCCACACTGACACCTAGTGGCCACTGTAGGTCATTAATTCCGTGGATAATTTGTCCTTCAGTACCATCCTTGGTGGTCACCTTAGCCAATTCCCTAGAGGCTCCTTGTGGAAAAGGGGAGGAAGATGTCTTATCTGTCGGAGCTGGTACACTGCAAACTCAAATTCCCAGATCCTCCCTGAGTGGTGAGGTCTGAGTTTATGTGCTTGGAAACTCAAGGGACAGGAAAGACCTGACTCCCTGTCCCTTGCTTTGCAGACCCTCCCACAGTGACTCTGTCCATTGAGCCACAGACGGTACAGGAGGGTGAGCGTGTCATCTTCACATGCCAGGCCACAGCCAACCCTGAGATCCTGGGCTACAGGTGCGGGGTCAGGGGCCGGTGGTGCTTGGAGGTGTGGTGCTAGACAGGTCCTGCGGCTGGTGGGTGCTGGGACCAGTGCCACTGGAGTTAGTTGAGAGGGTTCGAGCCCTGACCCCTTCTCTGGTTTCTCCTTCCCCAGGTGGGCCAAGGGGGGGTTCTTGATTGAAGATGCCCATGAGAGTCGCTACGAGACAAACGTTGATTATTCCTTTTTCACGGAGCCTGTGTCTTGTGAGGTTCATAACAAAGTGGGGAGCACCAATGTCAGCACCCTAGTAAACGTCCATTGTGAGTAACAGGAAGGCAAGGACAGGGGTTGGCTGCAGCAGCTGCGTGGGGAGGCTCCTCGGGTGGGAGGCAGCAGGTCAGGACGGGAGGTGATCCCCAATGAGCTTGAGACACTCATGAGTGGCTTCTTTCTGCCTCAGTTGCCCCCCGGATTGTGGTTGACCCCAAACCCACAACCACAGACATTGGCTCTGATGTGACTCTCACTTGTGTCTGGGTTGGGAATCCCCCTCTCACCCTCACCTGGACCAAAAAGGACTCAAACATGGTAAGATCCCTGGTGCCTATGCTGAATGCTGGGAGGGAGGGGTGCAGAAAGGAAATTTTTCAGTTTTTCAAATTAAACCTGAGATATTTCTAGAGTCTTGATTTGGAGGAGAAGGGCAGTGGGTCAGTTTGGAGGCAGAGGGAGCAGGATGGTGGGAGGTGGGCAGAGGCGGAGGGCTGGTGAGTGATGCTGCATAGGGCGGTGGAGAAGCTTGTGAGTCCCCTACATTCTATAGGGACCTGCTAGTGAGTTTGGCCCAGAAATGTGGGAAGAGGAATTTCAGAGGAAAATGTCCTAACTCTTTTGGCAATAAAAATACTGGAACAGAAGAAGTTGCATCCTTTTAAAATGACTGCAGCCTGCACCTGCCCTCTCTGGCCTCCACCACATCCCTGCCCACCATTGCACAGATGGTGTGCTTATGTGCCAACCTGTTTAGGGTCAGGGCATGGACCAAATGGACTCGGGAGCCCATTTCCCTTCTGGGAATTCACTTGTGGCCCTTCCTGCTTTCTTTCCAATGCCTGCAATGCGGGGGCCCTCATGGACCTAGGGGTCCAGGCCTCCTGGCTCCCCACCCGAGGCTGCTCTCTCTGCCCAGGTCCTGAGTAACAGTAACCAGCTGCTGCTGAAGTCGGTGACTCAGGCAGATGCCGGCACCTACATCTGCCGGGCCATCGTGCCTCGAATCGGAGTGGCTGAGCGGGAGGTGCCGCTTTACGTGAATGGTGAGTGGCTTGAGGGGTGGCCGGGGCCGGGGTAGGCAGGTGCTGTGGATCCTCGTCGGCCCTGACTGTGTCTTCTTGCTTGCAGGGCCCCCCATTATCTCCAGCGAGGCGGTGCAGTATGCTGTCCGGGGTGATGGCGGCAAGGTGGAGTGTTTCATTGGGAGCACACCGCCCCCCGACCGCATAGTGAGTGGGGGCCTCCTGGGGACAGCCAGCCCACCCTGACTCTCTGCTCAGGCCCACCCCTCTCACCTCCCTGGTTTTGCTCCGTCAGTCTCACAACCTTTTTCTATTCTAATCTTCTGCCTTTCTGTCTTCCTGTCCCTTACTTGTGTGGCCTGAGCCCTTGTGACTCAATGTATGTGGAGCCTCAGTTTCCTCTTGTGTCCAGCAGAGGCCATGGCGTCCATGGGATGGGAAGGGTGGCTATGAGAAGTAAGGGGGGCGGCTGCACCGGACCCATCTCAGTCCCCACTTCCTCCAGGCTGACACTCTCTCCCCTCCCATCCTTCTCCCCTCCTCTCTGTCCCCTTCCTCCTTAGTCCTCGGCCCCACTCCTTGCTCCCTTCTCCTGCCTTCCTCCCACCAGCGCCTCACCACTCTCCCCCCTCCCTTCTCCTCCACCCCTACACCAAGAGCCATTAATTCCTTCTGTGACCATTAACCGTCAAACCCCTCATCACATTTAATGACCATTTGGCTAACTCCAGGGCTGCCCAGGGACACTTCATTACCACGGTCGCCGGGGCTGCTTGGCTCCCGGGGGGCTTTCTTTGCAGAGCTTGGAAAGGAGCCAGTTCTCAGCTGCCCCCCACCTTGGGCTTCACTCTGAGGGAAGGGGACACAGAGGCAGGATGCCCTGGCTGAGATGTCAGGGACAGATGGGTCTGGGGTTGCCCCTCTCTGTTCCTGCTCCTGCTGAGTGTCTGTGGATGGGTCTCCAAAAACAGCCAGGCAGGTTTGTGTGGGATGGCTAATGGTTAGCTTGAAGATTGAGCTATGCTTAGTTAGAATCACAGACTGTCAGAGCTAGAAGCATTGTCTAGCGCTAGGCTGGGTCTCTCATTTTACAGACGAAGAGAATGAGGCCTAGAGAGGGACAGGGAGGGCACATAGGACCGGGTGTTCCTGAGTCCCAATCCAGAGCTTTTCCCACTGCTGGGGCTCCAGCTGGGGCTTCCGATGTCAGTCCATTGTATCAGATGTCCTCAGCACATGGGATCATTGTGAAAGTAAAGATCTCTCCTGGAGATCCATATTTAAGACACAAGCCCTGAGAATCTGCATTTTAAAGAGTCTCCCCAGGTAAATCTGGTATCAGCCATGTAGGGAGCCACTGCTGCTCCATGAATGGAGACTCAAGGCTGTGGTTTGAGGCAGCAGGTGTGACTCAAGTTTATTTCAGACTTGGGGGGAGTGTCAGGCTGAGCTGGGCACACACATACCACATAGGTCAGGGGTTCCCTGCAGGTGATTCAGGTGACACCTGAGCATGTGCTTCTGCCCCTTGCCCCTTACTTACCTCCTTCCTGTCCTTCCCACCCCAGGCCTGGGCATGGAAGGAGAACTTCCTGGAGGTAGGTACCCTGGAGCGCTATACAGTGGAGAGGACCAACTCGGGCAGTGGGGTGCTGTCCACACTTACCATCAACAACGTCATGGAGGCCGACTTTCAGACACACTACAATTGCACTGCCTGGAACAGCTTCGGACCAGGCACAGCCATCATCCAGCTGGAAGAGAGAGGTAACTGGCGGTGCTGGGTGCCGTGTGGAGGGCAGGGCAGGCTGGGGTTTCTGCTCCCTCTTTCTCCTGGGGGCAGTGCACAGAGGGAGAGAACCAGTGGCCTACCCTTCAGAACCTGCCTCAGTACTTAGCTAGGGACATTTGCTCACTTCATGCACCTACGGAGCACCTGCTATGTGCCAGGTTCTGCCCTTGGGGTTACGAGAATAGCTATGAACGGACACAGTTCTTGCCCTCAAGAAACTCATTTTAGTGGAGAAACTTACAGAGAGGGGATAATGAATTCAGATGGGGAAAATCAAATGAACTATAGAAGGAAGCAACACTACCTTTCTCCTCTCTCACTAGGTGGTTGTGGGGATTAAATAGGATATTTACAAAATGCCTGGCATGTAGTAAGTGCTCAGTAAGTTTTGGCTCCCCCACCTCTCAAGCATTCTTATTCTGATAGGAGAAACATGTTCCCTCTCTTCAGACTCCTCTGAGATGATGAGACCTCTGACTTTGGAGGCTGTCATGTCTGATGAAGGAACAATAGCAATTTTGTCTCGTTTTTTGAGAACTAGCTATTTAATACAGGAGATGGGGAATCCCATGGGAAATGATGGGATCCCACAAGTTCTTTCCTAGCTCAGGAAGCCAGCAATGGATGGGGGAGCAGAAGGTAAAAAGAAATTTGGGCTCCATGAGGGAGGTTTTCAGAGAGGGAGACTTGTCAGCAGGATCTGGATTCAACTGGGACTGCAAGGAAGGGAGGGGAGGAGTCCTCAGCTCTGTAAAGCAGACAGGGACCCAGGAAGACGGTTTGAGCCCTGGGTGGGCAGGTGCAGATGGGATGGTCACAAAGGTCTAGACAGGAAAGGTGGGGAACAAGGTGGGGAACACAGACGGCAGATTGGAGTTTGGGGACAGCTGATAAATAAGAACCCAGCCCTTAAGGAGGGACCAAACCTCACAGCAGATGGGCTAAAGGAGAAGGGTAGACAGAACCGACTACGATTAAGTTGACACCCCAGCTCCAAGGATAAAACCAGATCATGCCCTCAACTCTGACCGAGTTGAAGCAGAGACCTAAACCCACCTGCAATACAGACCTTTCTGAAATCCCCTTGACTTAAACCCTGCACGGCCACAGACTCAGTGGACACTGAACCCTGCACGCCATCCAGGGCTGCCACCACAGCCGTGGCCCGACCTGCCCTCCCCGCTGGGCTCCGTAGTCACCCTGCTCCTTTTCTTCCCTAATTCAAAGAGGTGTTACCTGTGGGCGTCATCGCAGGGGCCACCATCGGTGCGAGCATCCTGGTCATCTTCTTCTTCATCGCCCTGGTGTTCTTCCTCTACCGGCGCCGCAAAGGCAGTGAGTGTGGGACCCACGAGGGACAGCCCTCCCCCAAGAGTGGGCAGCGCCTGGGATGGATGGCAGGGTGGGCATTTGGGCTCCCAGCTCAGAGGGACCAGATGCAGCTGCTGCAGAGATCAGCAGAAAGCACCAGGTCCGGGCTACCTCCCCTTGTCCCAGGTCGCAAGGATGTGACCTTGAGGAAGCTGGACATCAAAGTGGAGACAGTGAACCGAGAGCCACTCACGATGCATTCTGATCGGGAGGATGATACCACCAGTGTGTCCACAGCCACCCGGGTCATGAAGGCCATCTACTCGGTGAGGGTCCTGCCCCTTCACATGCCTGGGACCCGCATCACTCCAGCCCTCTAACGACTGTTGTCACTCTTTATTCCCTTGGTTGGCTGGCCCACACTGGTCCTGCTATACACACTCTCCCAGGGTAATTTTCCCCCAACAAAGGACAGGGAAGGTAGGGACTGTGAGGATTCTCCATGGCCATCCTTTGCCCCATCTTTTCCCCACAGAGTGTGAGAACAGGAAATGCTTAGGAACTTTCTGGTCCAACCTCTTTATTGCTAGGATAAAGAACCAGTCGCCCAAGGCCATGTTCCATGTTAGCCACAGAACTAGTGCTCAAACCAGGTCTGGTCCCTTCCCACCACATCCCAGAGACCATTCTGGGAGGGGACACAGAGCTAGGGTCTGCCCTTGACCCAAGGTCCCTCCCATGAGCAAGTGGCCTCTGTGTGTGCGGGGGGTGGGGGAGGTGGGGGGGAGGGTAGAGGGGAGGCGGGGGGATGAGCAGTGCCCCATCTCCTGATGACCACTCCTGCTGCCCTGCAGTCCTTTAAGGATGACGTGGATCTGAAGCAGGACCTGCGCTGTGACACCATGGACACCCGAGAGGAGTATGAGATGAAGGTGAGAAAGGGAAGGGGTCAGGACCCCAGGGGCTGGTGGGGACCCAGGCTCTGAGGGCCTGTGGGTGGAGGTGAGGACAGATGTGTGGGGAGCACAGCCAGGTGTGTGTGAGGAAGTGCAGTGGTGCTAGGTGGGAACATGGGAGAGCCAGAGGAGGAGGCCAGGAAGGCTGTGATGAGACTTGATCCCTGCCCAAGAGGGAGTGCCACCTCCATCTGCTTCTTTCGTCGCCCCAGGACCCCACCAATGGTTACTACAATGTGCGTGCCCATGAAGACCGCCCCTCTTCCAGAGCCGTGCTCTATGCTGACTACCGTGCCCCTGGCCCTACCCGCTTCGATGGCCGCCCCTCTTCCCGACTCTCCCACTCCAGCGGCTATGCCCAGCTCAACACCTACAGCAGGGCCCCCACCTCTGACTACGGCCCTGAGCCCACACCCCCTGGCCCTGCTGCCCCAGCTGGCACTGACACCACCAGCCAGCTGTCCTACGAGAACTACGAGAAGTTCAACTCCCACCCCTTTCCCGGGGCAGCGGGGTACCCCACCTACCGGCTGGGCTACCCCCAAGCCCCGCCCTCTGGCCTGGAGCGGACCCCATACGAGGCTTATGATCCCATCGGCAAGTATGCCACGGCCACTCGTTTCTCCTACACCTCCCAGCACTCGGACTATGGCCAGCGGTTCCAGCAGCGCATGCAGACTCACGTGTAGGGGCCAGAGCCTCATGGGGCATCTCTGCGGGGCAGAGGAGAAGGCTGTCACAGCTGTTCCCTGATATTCAGGGGCATTGCTCATTGCTCCCTTATTGGACCAGCCTTCCTCCTCTGCCATGACAGGTGGGGAGCAGGTCTCCCAGAAACACCCCGTCCTGAGGATGGTGCTCTGTGCATGCCCCAGCCTCCTGGGCCTGCCCTTCCCTCTTCTTCAGGAGGGTGTGTCTCTTCTGACCTGCTCTTGCCTGACCCCAGCAAAGGGACAGAGAAAGTGAAGGTGGGGAAGAGCAGAGGGGGCACTTTTTAGCATTCCCTTCTTATCCCACCCCTCTGGTCTCCCCATAAATACATGGGGTGGCAGACTTTGACCCAGGGGACATTGAGCATGGGAGTGGGTGGTTCTGGCATAAGCTGGTGGAAAACAGTAGCCCAGCAAGTCCCTCTCCTGTGTGCATTCATGTCCTCAGTGCATCTGTCCCTCCTCAGGGGACTGTAGAAGGGACCTTGGATTTATATTAGCTCTTGTCTACAGAAAAGCCCTGGCACTGAGTTCAAATCCAGGTCTCATTCAGCTGGGATCAAAATGCCAATCACCCTGGCTGCCTGGCAGTGTGCAAGGAGAGTCAGGAGTCTCCAGCACCACTGCCCATTTTCCACCTTCCTCTTCCTACACTGGGCCAGCCAGATAGTCGTCTGGGTCCTGGTGGAGAAAGAAAGGTCAGGACCATGTCCTGATGATCCAGAGACCACTGTTGCATAGCGGCTTCCAGAACTGATGCTAGGGGGAGCCACCCAACCCTGCTCTCTCCCCAGTGGGCCCCACTTCCTGGCTTTGACTCTGGAGAGGGGTGGGGTGCTATAGGCTATTTTTCAAAGAAAACTAAAACAATGAAAACCTCATTGGGGGAAAAAGAAATACAAGTCCCAGTGGAAGGAAAAGGGAGCACCTGTTCTTTTCCACCAGGTTCCTAAAAACCTCTACTGCCCTTTCAGTGTCTGAGCACTTTGAATTCATTTTTATGTATTCAGGTGGTGAGACCTGTCACATAGGTGTCTGCTCTGATAGGGGCAGGAGAAGGTCTTGCTCTCAGACTGCTGCCCTGCCAGAGGCCCCTCCAGCTAGTTAGAGACAGCTTCCAGGGGGCAGGGAAATGTTCTCTTTAGACACGTTGTGGTTTGTTAAGTGTCTGTCTTTTCTTGGACCAATCTGATTCCTTCTTCCACTTTCAGTGCCTTGAGCGTCAATCTTAGGACGGCCCACCCTATGTTTGGCTGTGCAGGGAGCAGGTACTTGTCAGCCTCACAAGCACTGTCAGGTGTCACAGTGTTGGGGACAGGCGGTGAGGGGACCTAGAGAGGCAGGGGGCCTGGAAAAGACCCTGCTGGAGACCTAGTGCTGATCAAGAGAAAGTGTCGCGGAAGGGCGCTGCAGGCACACCACAGCCATTCCTTCTCCATGCCACATGCACACATGTCCACACACATTCCACATGACCGCTTGCCAGCCGCCACCTCTGACCAAAGAGAACCTCTGCCCCACCCTGGCCTGACCTTCCCAAGAAGCAGTGTCTGGAGTTGGCTCTTGTCTGCCTTCCTGGCTGCACGTCCAATGGGAGGCAGGGCCTCGGTGCGATTCCCAGAATGTTCCTTGCCCTTTCTCGGTGGTCACTGTTCATTACTCATGTTCACTTTAATGGGTTACATGCTCATCAGCCATGGGCCATCACCACCCTTACTGATGTGTCTGAGGGGTGACATTCCCAGACATCCCTTTGCTGGTAACCATATAATACCCAGGCAGCCAGTAGTTCCAGTTCTAGCCTCACAGGCAGCTTCTGTCCTCCACCCCCATTTCAGCAGGGACAGTTCCCAGGGAGTGGCCCTACAGGCATTTACTGGCTGCCTGCTATACTCCCCCTGGAAGCTGACTCCTTTCAGCTGAGTCTTTGTGAGGACTCAGTGGGAAGGTCTGTCAAGAATACAGGTTCCTGTGCACACAAATGGATACAAATTGTGATTATTTTCATAGAAACCAGAGCCATGGATGATCCAAACACTTCAAGCTTATAGATGATGGCTTTTTAAATACGAATATTTAAAAAAAAAAAAAAAGTATTTGGGTTTGGCCCGATTCTATTTCCTCCTTTTTGTATTAAGTCCATTCTTTTGAAATGATGGTGAGGAGGGGCCCAAGGTCACTGGGTAACTCAGCTGAAGGTACAGGAGCCTGGCCCAGGGCTATCTCGCGTTCTCTGTTCCCTAACACCTGAATGGAGGCCCCTGGGTATAGGTCAGCATAGACAGGAAGAAGCATCAGTGAGCAAGACAGCCTTTGCCGTCTACAACTCACGCTGATTAGAATGTGCACTGGCACCTGCCTGATAGGAACAGCCCTTCTGGGGAGTGGCCTTGATTGCAGAGCTTTGCTGTCCAGTGCTGGAATCCTCTGATGTGGTGGTGCCTCCTCATACTTGGTGATCTAGACACTGGGGGTTAGGAAACCTGAGTTAACTCAGTGACCTTGGCCTGACCTCTTAAGGTAACTCACCTCTAATTTTCTGGCCTATTAAAATGAAGGGGGAAAGTTGCACTAAAATAGAACTGCTCTGTATTTGTTGTATCCACTTGGTGGGGGATGGAGGAGATAGCCCATCCCTAACAAGGAATCTGGAATAGCCAGCGCCTAGCATGACAAGGGCTGGGGGCTTCTCCTATTCAGAAACGCTTTTACCATGGCTTCATTTTCTTGTCAGAAGTGTGAATTTCCACCAAGGACTCCTCCCTCTTTATCCCAAACAGCAACAAAGAGCACACTCTAAACTTAAGAGCAAAATTATATGGGTTGTCCGTAGCTATTGGGTCACGCATGTGCTGCTCCCCCCATAATTCTGACAGGTGTGCAGAGGGTGTCTCTTGCCAGGGCAGGGCCTGCTGCATTTTCTTTCCTGTGTACCCAGATTTCAGTCACCTACTCGTGTAGGGGAAATGGGGGCAGCCTCCCTGCACCCCAGTGGTCAGGATTATCTCCTTGGCCTGAACAGCACATCCCCCTTATCCAGCAGTGAAGCCCGCAGGCCTAGGTGTCTACAGCCCCAAGGGATAGGGAGTGAGCACAGCTGACCCTGCCGAGAAGGAGCTGTTTGCAAAGAGAACTGGTAGAGGAAGTTTTGACAGAAATTCTAATCTTGAAGAGGCTCTTGTGATTCTGTGTGAGACAAGGTCTCTTCTTGGAGAGCCCAGCCAGTGTCCTAAATTCTAGATCTCTCAAAGTCCAGTCACAGAGTTCTCGTGAAGCCAAAGCCATAAGAGGAGAAAGGAAGGCCAGGATCCTTGTTCTTTGCAATGTGGACAGTCGTGTCCCCATGGCTGAATTCTGGGCCCTCCCAAGCACTTCCCTGCCATGTTAGTCTCGTCTAAGCCTGGTCACTGCTCTGTGTCTCTCTAGGCCATTCTACATGTTGAGAATCCTAGGAAGGGGTGAGTGGAGCTCCTGACCTGGTGCCTGTGATAAGCACTGCCCACAGCTGTGCACAGACCAGGGGATGTGATTGGAAGGATGGATGTTTTTCTGAAGAAACTGTCAAATTAGCTTTTAAAGATCCCATTCCTTTCTCTTGGCCTCCCCCCAGGGTATCTTTCCTCTCCTCCCAAGGTCAGACTTCCTGAAAGGCATTGGCTGACCTATGTCTGCTGGGTCCAAACACTCTCTCTGGGCTGACAAGAGGGGACTAGAGCTGGGGGCAAAATCCCATTTTCCTGTATCACTGTGAGGGAGCTCCAGGCCCTGTTCCTGAAGAAATAATTGCTACGCAGAAGTCACAGGCCATACTGGGCAGTTGTGGTACAACCCTGCCCTTAAAAATAATGACAATAATAATAACTCCGTTTGCATAGAACTATCGCTCATTCCTGTCAGTCTGTTGTCCCCATCCTTGGCTTTTTCAAAGGCCCAGATCACAGGCCTTTGAGCATCGGTGGGCCCTGGGCTCTTCTGTGGGCTTCTGGAGTTCTTCTGATGTTGCCCCTGGGAATATTTTAGCTCTGGGAGAGAGCAGCTTGCCAGTGCAATCAAACTCAGCCTCATCTTGGTGGCAGTAGTGACCAAGAAGATTCTGCTGCCTACAATTTCACCAGAAAAAGGCCCGGGGCTCCCTGTAGTCACATTTTCTACCCCAGCCATTCTTGGGATTGCAATCGCCATTTCTGGCGCCATTTGAATTTTCTCTGCCCAAACCCCAATAATAAATGGATCCATGATGATAATTAAGAGAAGAGAAAAGAAATATTATTTTTGTTAGGACAAACCATTGTAGATTTTTAGCAATGTGTATCTGTGTGTCCCTCACACCTTTTTCCTATTCTGCCTTTTTTTCTTTTTTTTAAAATATTATGTACTATATTTTTAGTCTCAAACACACTATATATTATATATATTTAATTTTTTTATATATATAAATATAAATGTTTTTAAAAGTTCCATGTTGTGTTATTTAATACATTAATAGTTGGTTATTGAAAAAAGCTTTCCTGGTTTGGAGGAAAGAGATAGGTTTGGATTGAGACTGCAGAAACTACATATTTGTGTCACCTCTAGGCCATGAGGCAAATGCATTTTACTCACTAGTTTGTGACTGTTGCAGAAGCCTGAGGCCAGTTATGGCAGTTCAGGGACAAACAGCCAGAGGCTTCCTGCTTTTGGAACACAGCATCCAAATGTCCTGTGCCATAGCCGATTATGAGGATAAGAAAGGGGGGAGACTTTGAATGTGGGATTCAAATCCCAAAGGAATTGAGGCGGGTATGAGAGCAGGGGTGGTGTCATTTATTGAAAGCAAAGTTACTACCTCTGAACATCTGGGCAATGGCGAGTGCACAGATGCCATCCTGCCAAGAAATCCTAAGTTCCCTGAGTTGAGTAGAGATTTCACTTTGTTTCATACAACTATTTTGGGGATACTTGAAATTGTTTTTGGATAATTAAAAAAATTTTTTTTGTAGATACAAGGTTTTGCTGTGTTGTCCAGGCTGGTCTCAAACTCCTGTCCTCAAGTAATCTTCCTGCATTGGCCTCCCAAAGTGCTGGGATTACAAGTGTGAGCAACTGCACCAGGCCCTGAAAACGATTTTGAAAGCTATAAATCATTAGAGAAATACAAGGGTTTATTGTTTTTCTCGTCCAGTTAATGACCAAGTAGACTCAAGACAATTTACTGAAGATTTTTTTGCACACACAGAACATAGTCAGAGACAGAGATAGGATTGTAAGAGCTGGAAAAAATACTTCAGAGATAATGCGACCCATTTCCAAGAGAGACGAGGTCATAACCCAGAAGCCACAGTCGGAGGGGGCAGGGTGCCGTGGGGGCTGGAGTCTAGAGACAGGTGGCCAGGACCAATAGCCCCTTGTTAGCACAAGGTGAATCCAACCCAGGTGGGAATGAGAGGCCAAGATGCAGGGTGAATCTGGAGGCTACAGCCTGGCAAGTTGCACTGACACAGGGAAAAAGTCACAGTGAGAGACAGGATCCGGAAGCAAATGGAAGAGAGTGAAACAAGCAGAGGAGAAGAAACAAGGTAGCACAAACATGGAGGCCCAGGTGAATTCTATTCCACCAGGGGGCGTCGGGTGGGTGCTTCTAGGGCTGTCTGTCCCCTGGGGGTATACCGTATTCCTCTCTGCATTCCCAGAGCCCAGTGATGGGCCAGTAGGTACTTTGTGACAAACCAAAAGTGTTGTACAGGGCACAACACAAGGCTCCAAAGGCCTGAAGCGACTCTTTCCTTAGCCACTGGAAACACCAGGGGAGCTTGTTCCTGTGCATTAGTCCTCTTCCTATGATGGAGCCCCAGCCTCTCCTTAAGTCACCCCCAATGTAAGGACAAGTGATAATGACACAACCCACAACCAGCTTATCTAGATTTACAAAATTGTAAAAGGCGCCCCTCCTTGCGAGGTCTTCTGCAGCAGGAGCTGCAGGCCTAGGAGTAAACAGACTGCATACCCAACCTGAAATTTCTCCATGAGTGGCCCCAAATCATTCCACCCTTTCTCTCACTTACCCTGTATTTCAATAGACTGAAAGGGGATTAGGCCCTGTCTATAGTAAGCCCCAGCCTCAGCACCTCCCCGCCTCTGTGCTTTGGCTCAAGCTCTTTTCTCTGCTTTTACTTTCTCATTTCTGAATTTTACTTATCTTTAGGACTCAGCTAGAAGCCCTCTCCTCCAGGTAGCCTTGCCTGACTCATTACTCACCTGCTCCCCTGCCCCAGGTCCCATGGTTTAGCTCTATCTCACTGATCTCATTTATAACCTTCTGCTTTGATCACGGGGATTTGTATATGACACATTAACACTTTCCTCTTAAAATAAGGGCACTTGGAGGCAAAGAGCATATATCATTTATTTTAGTGTCCCCACCACAGAGTGTCTGGCATTAGTTGCTCAGTGTGTGTTGAAGAAATGCGGGGATAGAGGGAGAGGAGGGAAGAGGGAAGGACGCAGAGCCACAAACACCATCCATAAACCTGGAGGAGGGAGCGAGCTCAGCTTGTGGAAGTCCTGAAGTATAGTATGGATTCTCAAATCAGGCTGCCTTCCCCAGGGACAGGAACAATACTTACCGTACTGGGTTCTCTCTTTCCCAGTTCCCTGGCTGTTGGACAAGGCCAATCTGACTAGTTTGGCCAGTGTGCTATAAAGAGAAGTGGCATGTCACTTCCAGACCAAAGCATTTAATTGCTAGTGTGAGGTCCTCCAGGCTTTTCTTCTCCTGCCCTAGTGACAAGAGCCCATTTATTCCAGATGATACAGCTTGGTAATAGTGGAGTCTGTCTACTGGGTCACTGAGGGACCATGTGCAGCAGGGCCCTTTGGCCAACCCGTGATGTGCATGTAGCTTGAGGGGAAGTGAAGCTTTGTGTTGTTCAGAGAATGGAAGATGGTGTGTTACTGCCACACGGGGTGCCCCATCTTGCCTTCACTATTTGCTCCTTGAGTAAGTTACTTTACCTCTCTGCACCTTTCTTCTCTGTGAAATGACCTACTAATAGTTCCTTCCCACAGAAGGTACTCAGCAGAGACCCTAGCACGTGAGTGCTCTGTCCATGTTAGCTGCTGTTAGCCTAGAGACGGGGGAGCAGCCAGGCGCCCTGGCTCACGCCTATAATCCTCACACTCTGGGAGGCCCAGGCAGGTGGATTGCTTGAGCTCAGGAGTTCAAGACCAACCTGAGAAAGAGTGACACCCCCATCTCTACCAATAATAGAAAACAGACTAGCCGGGCGTTGTGGTGGGCACCTGTAGTCCCAGCTACTTTGGAGGCTGAGATGAGAGGGTCACTTGAACCCAGGAATTTGAAGTTACTGTGAGCTACAATGATGTTACAGCACTCAAAAAAAAAAAAAAAAAAAAAGAAGCAGCACTAGGGTGTCTGTCCCTTTCTGCCCCTTTCCGTGGAGACATCAGGAAAGATGTCAACAATTGCCCAGGGTTATGAGAAGAGCATGGATTCTGGAATGAGAAGATGTAGGTTAAAATCTCAGCAAAGCCTCTTGTAACTGTGATTCATGGCAGGTCAGTGCCCCTTTCTGAGCTACCACTTCTTTACTTTTAAAATGAGGTGAGCACTCAAAGCAGGGGATACACAAAAGCCTTATAAACTGCTAAATGCTATTCAAATGTGAGTTGATTACCTTGCTCTGTTAATACCCAGAAGCATCCCACCCCCACCTCACCTCCACTCTCTGCAACATCTCACACCACACACTTGGCTGCTGAAAACCTAACACGATAGTGCTCTAACAGAGACCCGACGTTAGGGGACCATACCTGGTCCAGCTGGGCCTGACAGAACCCATCTACCAGCCCCCAGGGTTCTGAAACCAAAAGACCAGCTCTTTGCAGAGTGGAACCTGGGGGAGGAGAAAGCCTGCTCCACCCCCAGGCACTTTCCCATCTCCTTTACTGTTGTAATTAGCTGCGCAGAGGCAGCCTCCCAGGGAGAGCAGAGCCATCAGCTCCCAGAATTGAGCGAGGAGCTTTGTCTTTTTGTTCCTCTCCACATAATACTGCTCTCTTGGCGGTCGCTGTGCAAAAACATCCTGCGTTCATTTGCAAACTGGGGAATATCTCATATTTTGAGGCTCAGATTAATGTTCCATCTCCCCAAAAGAGACATTGGTTGGGACTTCTTTTTAAACAGTAACCTGTCAACTCCTAGTATAGAGGCCGATTCCCGGTCATGCTGTAGCCTGCGGGGTAACTGAAACCTGCTCCCTCAGAGCCCTTATGACCCTCACTGAAATAAATGCTTACCTGTGGGTAATGGGAGTTCAAAACCTGAAAGCACCTCTGGGGCCATCTGGTCCAACCATAGACCCAAAGCAGAAGCCCCAGTTCAGCTCCAGAGACAAAGGGCTTTGCATGAAGACCATCAAGGGACCTGACAGCAGAGTGACTCTTTATGGATTGTGGACTTTGGGGTCTGCATGTTTGAGCCCCACCTCCACCCCCCAGGGCATCAGCTCTGTGCCTTTGGGAAAATCATTTGCCCTCTCAGGGCCTGAGTTTCTATATCAAAAATCCAATTTTTCATTCATGCGAAAAATATTTGTTGAACAGTTTCCATGCATCTGACACTACATCAAAACCTAGGGACACCGCAGGGAACAAAACCAAAGTCTCTGCTCTGATGACACTTACACTGTAATGATGGGGAAAGACAATGAACCAACAAATGATGTCAGGGGGATTAAGGAGAGACAGCAGCGCTGGGGGACTGGGAGGGACAAGGAGGGGTAGATGTGCTGGTTTAATAACACGTTGGGTGGTTAGAGAAAGTGTGGATGGAAAAATCAAATTCTGTGAAGATATTTAAAGAAGTTTACTCTGAGCCAAACATGTGTGACCATGGGGAGCATAGTCTCCAGAGGTTCTGAGAAACTCTACCGCCAAGGTGGCTGGATTACACTTTGGACTTATACGTATGTGGAGACAGGAATTACAGGCAGTCATAAATCAGTTCATGGTAAGTATACATTGGTCCAGACCCAAAGGGCAGGACATCTCAAACCAGGTGACTTCAAGTTGTGGGTAGGTTTTAGGGATTCTCTAGGTGACAAGTGGTTGAAAGAGTTAAGCTTTGCCTGAAGACCTGGCATCAGTAGAAAGAAATACTTGAGTTAAGATAAGTGGGTCTCTGTCACGTGACTGTACAGGAATCAGGTTGGAAAGTAAGCCACATACTATGTACGGGGTTAATGAAAAACCCATCTAATGAAATTTTATGTTTGTAAAGTGTGACTCACCAGGGCCCTTGGAAAGGAATTTGGACAAGGTGAGGGGGAAGCATCCAGAAGAAGAGGACAAGTAGGTTGGGCTTCTACCTGGGAGAAGAATATTTTAGGCTGGAGGAACAGCAGCTGCAAAGGCCCTGAGGCAGAAATGAGTTTAGAGGGTTTAAAGACCAGCAGGGAGTGTGGCTGGGGAGTGGCAGGGAATCCGTGAAAGAGCTGGAGTGGAGTGCATCCTGTGAGGCCCTGCAGGCCATCTGAATGGCTTTGGGAAATATTCTGAGATAGGAAAATATAGCAAATCAACTCATGAAATTATTGTTTTCGTAGGTAAAAATTGGTTGAACAGGCTCGGGCGCCTGTGGCTCAACGGGCTAAGGTGCTGGCCACGTACACCTGAGCTGGTGGGTTCAAATCCAGCCCGGGCCCGCCAATCAACAATGATGGCTGCAACCAAAAAATGGCTGGGCGTTGTGGCAGGCGCCTGTGGTCCCAGCTACTTGGGAGGCAGAGGCAGGAGACTGGCTTGAGCCCAGAAATTGGAGGTTGCTGTGAGCTGTGATGCCATGGTACTATACCCAGGGTGACAGCTTGAGGCTCTGTCTCAAAAAAAAAAAAAAAAAGATGGTTGAACAACAGCAATTTTATATATTTCAACCTAATATATGTTAACATCCAGGACTGTTGATTTATTATTGCCACCTTTAAATAAAGACACTTTTCTATTATTTTGACAAGATTAATTGGAAGACATTTCTTCCTTCTACTAAGCATGAATCTGCCTCCTTGCAATTTTGGACGGTGTTGTCTGGGTAGTTGGGCCCCCTCCCTTTTGATAGTGCAATGAAGTTGCCAAGATATCATGTCTCTTCCGAGAGGTCACTTCTCAGTTCAGTATTTCTGATTCTTCAAACCGATTTCTTTTATGGTTTCCTGCCTCTTCTCCATTCTGCTCACTCTTCCTTCTGGGTGAATTCTTAACACATTCGGAAATTTATTATCTCCCACTTACAGCATTGGTCTGAAGGGAAGTTCCCCATCTCAGCCCATTAAGACCCTCTGTGCTTTTTCACCTCCTAAACTTCAATAAATAGACACTATCTGCTGGCTCTTCTCCAGGAGGGACTGGAGGCCCTTTCTTCATCTCCCAATGGTCCTAAGATCTATCCTCCTCCACTGAAGTAGGAGATGGTGTTAGATTCTCAGACACAAATCTTAGAGCGATAAAATAAGAGAGGCTCCCAGGTCCAGCAGTCAGCTATAGACCAAACATGTGGGGGCATGTTATGTATGGGAGTGTATTATATATGGAAAAATATGATATTTCTTACAGTTCTGGAGGCTGGGAAGTTCAAGTTCTAGGTGCTGGCAGTGGCAGTGTCTGGTGAGGGCCTGTTTCCTTGATCATAGCTGGCACCCTGTCACTGTGCCACTCTTGAGGAAGGGTCAAGGCAGCTCTCCAGAGCCTCTTTCATCATGACAGCTAATCCCAGCTGTGAGGATTCCATTCTGTTGGCCTGTTCACCTCCCCAAAGGCCTCACTTCCTCACACCTTCTCCTGGAGGGGTAGGATTTTAACATACGAATTTTGGGAGGACACAAACATTTAGAGTACAGCAGACATCAACAAAAATAATGTAACCAGAGAAACACTTTTAAAATGTAAATCACATCACCTGACTCCTTTGCTTCAGGCCTTGTGGCTTCTCATTCCATGTAAAATGAACTCCACATTTTAATTTCCTGCAAGCCCTACCTTAGCTGGCCCCTGCCTCCTTCTCTCTATCCTTACCTTGTTACTTGCCTCTCTAACTTCACTGACTTGACTGCCTATGACGTTAGATCACAGGATAAAATGCTAGCCCCTCCTTCCTCCTGTGAAACCCATCTGAAATTGGCTCAGCACCTGTGGCTCAACGGGCTAAGGCGCCAGCCACGTACAGCTGAGCTGGCGGGTTCGAATCTAGCCTGGGCCTGCCAAGCAACAATGATGGCTGCAACCAAAAAATGGCCAGGCGTTGTGGCGGGTGCCTGTAATCCCAGCTACTTGGGAGGTGGATTTCTCCTCAATCTATCAAAATCCAACTCACTTGAGCCCAGGAACTAGAGGTTGCTGTGAGCTGTGACATCACAGTACTCTATCCAGGGGGACAGCTTGAGGCTCTGTCTTAAAAAAAAAAAAATCTGAAATTTGGGGGAAGTTTGGGATGGAGGCTTGCAAGGGGGAAGGAGTTAACATTTATTAAGTGTGCCAGGCACTTTCATATATGCAATTATAAGCAACTTGCAGAATAATGGGCCTCTGAAGTTAGACCTTAAAAGGAATTCCCCCACCTTTTCTCCTGCACACTCAAAGGGCTAGCTAGGAGGAAAACTCAGCAAATAAACCTAAGAGGTTTCCAGTCTCAGGGCTCCTAAGGCTGCAACTCTCTCCTTCTAATAACCTGAAGGGCTATTAACAGCCTCTTCACTTATTAAAACAATTTTTTTGATGTCCTGGCTACATAACACAAAAAGAAACTGGAATACTGCATGCAGTTTTTAAAAGGGTAGCCCTGAGCCAGAGCAGAAAAAGAAAAACTGACTTCACTGCTCATAACAGATTCCTTTACAAAGAAAGGACACAGACCCCCACCTCTGTGTCTGGGCTTCTCTTGCATTTAAAATCTCCATGGGGGTAAATGAACCTCAGGGCAAGTTTACAACCATTGGGATTTTGATAGATTGAGGAGAAAAAGCCTACTATTCAAGTTTAGGCCAATGGGCTGGTTGAGCAGGTCCAATTCCCGTAGCTGAGATGCACCGTAGATGCCAAAGCATTCTCAGGATGGGGGACACTTTCACATTCTTTACCTATAAAAAATTAGGGGTTCAGAATTTAGATAACTGTAATGGCATTTTAAAAAGGCAAGCTTTTGAATCAAAGACCCTTGAGGATCCCTGTAAGCACTAACTTGTGGGAGTTCATGATTCTAATGTTATTTAAGGACATCCAAATGATAGCAGCTAAGCAACCTGGATGTTTAGTCAAGTACAATTTCAAATGGCCGACTTGACACTTTCATGCAGAACGCATTGCTTCTGTATCTATGATGTTGGTGGCAAATCAGTTGCAAGAGAAAGATCTAGATCACTTGACTATGAAGCTTCCCCACCACAGCTTGCTTCCTCCCTAACACTTGCTATTGACTCAGTACTCAGTATCTCTGAATCTTTCTGAGCCCTCATAATTATCTTCAGGGAAAAAGATAACTTGGCTTACTCATATTTAAAGGCTCAAACTACAGAGGCCTGTACCTTGCCATGCCAAACTAAGAGCCCATTCTTTGTCATTTCATAGCACTCCCCCATGACCACCTCATGTGCCTCCGTCTTTGTTTTTATACGTAGTACAGCTTACCAAGGTACTGATAATTTTTACTTATTTATTTACTTATCTTAATTCTGAGACAAGGTCTTGCTCTGTTGTCCAGTCTAGAGTGTAGTGGCATCATCATAGCTCACAGCAACCTCAAACTCCTGGGCTCACGCGATTCTCCTTCCTCAGCCTCTTGAGGAGCTGGGACTGCAGGTATATGACAACCTGCCCGGCTAGTTTATTTTTATTTTTTTGTAGAAAGGGGGAGGGATAGTGGGAATGAGGAGAGAGGCTGGGGGCTCTCTATTTTGCTCAGGCTGGTTTCAACTACTGGCTTCAAGCAACCCTACTGCGTTGGCCTCCCATAGTGCTAGGATTAGCGATGGAGCCACTGCATCTGGCTGGTATCAACAATTTAAAGAGGATTCAGGCTTGGCGCCTGTAGCTCAACGGGCTAAGGCGCCAGCCACGTACACCTGAGCTGGCGGGTTCGAATCCAGCCTGGCCCTCCAAACAACAATGGCGGCTGCAACCAAAAAATGGCCGGGCGTTGTGGCGGGTGCCTGTAGTCCCAGCTACTTGGGAGGCAGAGGCAGGAGACCCGCTTGAACCCAGGAATTGGAGGTTGCTGTGAGCTGTGATGCCACAGCACTCTATCCCGGGTGACAGCTTGAGGCTCTGTCTCAAAATAAATAAATAAATAAATAAATAAATAGGATTCCTATTGCCAGCTGTCATCCATGCCATGATGCCATACCTACTTCTTGTAAAATCCCTCCTTCTTTCCACAGTATGGTGCCCTCAGTTAATATTTAATCCCTCTCCTTTCTTTTTTTGCAGTTTTGGCCAGGGCTAGGTTCGAACTTGCCATCCCCAGTATAAGGGGCTGGCACCCTACTCTTTGAGCCACAGGCGCCGCCCCCTCTCCTTTTTCACAGCCAAGTTTCTTAAAATCTATTGTCTTTCATTCCTCACTTCAGCTTCCCCTGTCCCTCCTAATACAGTATAATTTGTCTTTAAAAACATTTTTTCTTAGAGACTGTGTCTCCCTATATTGCCCAGACTGGCCTTGAACTCCTACTCAGTCTCCTGAGTAGCTGGGACAAGCATAGACCACTGCCCCTGGTTACAATCTCATCTTCTGCTCTTTCCAAGCCTGTCCAACAGATCTTGCTCTGGTTGTCAGATCCCATGGTCACTTTTCAGTAATTTCCTTCTGTTGCAAAATAATGTTCTTAAAAAAAAGCTTAAATCAGAACTTTTACACAAATATAAAATGAACACACATCAAAAACTACATTTATTTAATTCCTTAATTGAGGGGGGTTCCAGTAACATATTTCAACTGGTTGAAAAGGAAAATTCAAAGTACCTCACTTACATAGGTCAACCAGGAATTCTCAAAAGAATTTACAAATTGATATAAAACTGGTTAATCCACAGGGTTAATCAGTCCAATCAGTTGCACTCTCTTAGACACAACCAATTTGCATTTCTATGGGCAAAAATTGTCTGCATTATTAACTGTTTTCTACAATTTATAGAGTTGTAAAATAGCTCCTAGACGATGTAAGGCAGAGATAACTCTGATGAGTAAATTAGACAGGACACTCAATAATCTTTTTTTGTCCCTCTTAAAAAGTCTTTCCTGACAATTTTTCCTTGACCTGTCTGCAGCATTTGACACTAATGATCACTCCTTGAAACTCCTGTTTTGCTCTTGATATCACCTCTTGGACCACTTCTTCCCAGCAGAAGTGGGCTCCTTTTCCTCTGTCTCTTAAATGTAGGTATTCACTAATATTTCATCCTAGGCCTTCTTCTCCTTGTACCCACACTTCTGAGGGCAATCTCATCTACTCTTTTGTCCTCCAGCCACTAAAATTAGCTGGTGACTCCCAGACCTCCATCCCCAGCACAGTTTCCTTCTGAGCTACAGAGTCATAGTCAAGGTTTTTAATATCCCTGCAGCCCTTCAAAGCCAGCATGTCCTTCCTAAAAAACCCACCTTTTCTTTCCCAGGTGGTGTGACCTTTCAGCCAGGTTCTTTTTTTTTTTTTTTTTTTTTTTTGGTAGAGACAGAGTCTCACTTTATTGCCCTTGGTAGAGTGCCGTGGCGTCACACAGCTCACAGCAACCTCCAACTCCTGGACTTAGGCGATTCTCTTGCCTCAGCCTCCAGAGTAGCTGGGACTACAGGCACCCGCCACAACCCCTGACTATTTTTGTTGTTGTTGTTGTAGTTTGTCTAGGGCTGGGTTTGAACCCTCCAATCTCAGTATGTGGGGCCAGCACCTCACTGACTGAGCCACAGGTGCCACCCACGGCCAGGTTCTTAATCTAAGCCCTGGGGAACCGGGTTTATTTCTTTTCCACTTACCCCTTCTTCATCCCTCATACCCAATCAGTCACCTGCTGGTAGCTGCCAATTCTGCCTCCTTGCTCACACTCCAGCCTGGTTGCTTCTGTCCATTTCTATTATGCCCGACTTGCTTCAGACTTTCTTCGCTTCTTGCCTGGATTAGTACCAGAACCTCCTATCTGATCTTTCTGTCTTCAGCCTGACCCCATCTAATTCATACTTGACTCTGCTGCTGAAATAATCCTTCTAAAATGCAAATCTGATGTGATACTCTCATCACTGAAATCTTTCCAGCTCCCAATCAAGGTCAGGATAAAATTGAGCCTCATTAGCAAGCTGGCCCAGGACTTCCTTAAACTGACCTCAGTCTCTGACCCCTTAGCCTCACCTCCTATGAGTCCCTTCATAGGGTGTTCGAGGCCACCTGAGTCTATTTACAGTCCCCATGATGTGGGCCAGGCCATTTCTTGCTTTCCTCTGCTCCTTGGAACCTATCATTCTCTCCTTGAAACATTTTTGTTAACCTCTCTTTATCTTTCCCTAGCTCATGGTCATCCTACAAAACCTGTACTGGGCTTTGCCTCCTCCCGGGAGATTTCCTCATCTCCTGTGAGGTCTGCTGGATGGGCTTCTCCTGGTGCGGCCTCAGCCCTGCAGTGTCTGTGACTACTGGGCCACCTCAGAAAAAGCTGCAGCTGCCCCGCTTCTCCTAGCATGTGGGATTGTCACTGTCACTAGCATTGCTTCATTAGGAGAGTGGGAGCCCCTGGTGGGCAGGGACTGGGCACAACATATTACCCTTTTCCCTCCCTTCAATGCCCTCTTTTTACACAATTCCTTAATTAGAAAGGCCAATCTTCTCTGAGATGGTGCCCAAAGACCCTTACCCCTCCACAGCACCTTTGAGGAACACAGGGATAGTGAGAAGGAACAGTCCAATGGATAAAACCTGAGCTGGATCAGCGAGTCAAGGCTCCAGGTCCATCTTTTTTTTTTTTTTTTTGAGACAGAACCTCAAGCTGTTGCCCTGGGTAGAGTGTCATGGGATCACAGCTCACAGCAACTCCTGGGCTCAAGCAATTCTCCTGTCTCCGCCTCCCAAGTAGCTAGGACTACAGGAACCTGCCACAATGCCTGGCTATTTTTTGGTTGCAGCCATCATTGTTTTTTGGTGAGCCAGGGCTAGATTTAAACCTGCCAGCTCAGGTGTATGTGGCTGGCACCTTAGCAGCTTGAGCCACAGGCGCCGAGCCTCCAGGTCCATCTTTTTGAACTCACTCATGCAGTCCTGGACACTATGCTAAGTCTCTGGGGTAGGGATGCAGGTAAATTAGGGTTTCCGCCCTTTGAGAATGTGGAGTCCAGTAGCAAAGTTGCACCCACTTGTACTCAAATAACTGTGTACATGATGTAACCACCAAGTGCTACAAGTCTGAACAAAGTGCTACCTTAGCAGGAAGAGAAAGCTATTCCTGCTGACCAGGTGGGGACATAGTAAGGAGAAGGTTACCTGTGAGCAGGGCTCAGAAGAACAAGATCGGTGGGGAAAAGAGGAGTCCTGGCAGGGGAGATGGGCGTGGGTGCTGGGCCCAGTAGTCTCCACTGCGGTGGCTGGGTGCAGGCACAGAGGTGCGGGGGAGCCCCCTGAAGGGGTTTTGAGATTCTTCCAGGGTTGGGAGCCCATCAGGGACCCTGCGAGGCTGCTGGTGATGGCCACAGCCTCCACTGCTCTCCACACCTGATTTATTACGAGGCAGGCAATTTGCCTCCCAACCCCAGGACTCATCTGGGAGACAAGAGGGTGGTTTGTTCATTAAAATGGCTTCTGCCAAGAACAGTGCCAGGAGCATGGTGTCCCTCGGCCCGGTCCATCGCTCCCAGGCCCTGTCAGCCTTGCTCCCGCCGTGCCACTGCCTTCAAGCCACCTCCTTGTCATTCCTTCCTTCTGCTCCCTTCCTGGCGGCTTAAGGGGCATCCTTTGTTTCTTCCATTTCCTTGTCTTTTTCATAATCCTAGAGCCCCCTACTTCTGTCCTCTCCATCATGATCTCCTTTGTGTTGGGGACCTGGGAGTGAGGGAGCAGGCAAGAGGGATACAAGGGTAATGGAAGTCATCGCTCCTACCATGGCACTCAGCCTGGTGAGAAACTTGACTGGCTCCTGACCAGTCTGAGGCCACCTCCGTCTCTCTTTTACTCTCGGGTCCTCTTGTTTCTTAGCTGACCCTGACCTTTGGCTTTCTGCCCACAGAAAGACACCTTCAGCACCCTCCCATCGTTCCCAGGTGGTAAAAATTCTCAGAGCCTCATCCCAAGAATGAACAATATTCTCTCCTGAGGTCTTGCCTGTGGTCTCCTTATTCACCAGCCCAGAGGACTCCCGGAAGAGAGAGAGAGAGATTGCCACGCCATGCCGGAGTCTCCTGAGGAGCTGTCCTCCAAGTGAAGGGTGACAGAATCAGCCAGTTAATACTTCTCCAGCTGTGAGATTCTCAAAGATGTCTTGAAAGAAACTGGAGGAAGCTGGCTGTCCCAGGGGTCTCAGGCAGAATTCCTTCCAGCTCTCGTCTTCCCACCCCTGCTCCCACTGCCAACACCATCACCCAGGCCCCGGAATGTGTCCATGCAGATACCTGTATAGTCGTGCTCAAGCACTGAACAGGAGGGAATGCATGCCGTTTACATACAAGGGACAGAGCTGTGTGTCCCTGATAATGTACCTGCCCTCTGGAGTCTCAGTTCTCTCGTCTGTGACATAATGTGTTTGCGTTGGATGGAGTCAGAGGTTCTACAAACTGTGTTAATCTCGGACTCTGTGTTAGGGGTAGAGACCAAGGAGAAGACCCCAAATGAAGGAGTGTCCTCTGTGTCCTCATGGATTCAGGAAGGCTCTCTGTAGAAGCGCGTGGCTGAGTAGGCTGGGAGCAGGGAAAGGAGAGGAGCAGGTGTGGTTTGGGGGAGGGCGTGGGACGGAATCTGGGGGAGGGAGGCTGGAATGCGAGGGGAGCCACAGAAGAGTGTGATGACAGGATGGTTAGAAAGCAAAGGGCGTGGGGGTTGGGGTCCAGAGCTGCAGGATACCCCAGAGGTGGAGTTCTTAGTGTGGAGGGAGTCAGAAGGCGTTCAGGGAGCAGGAGCGCTGAGGGAGCATCAGGCAGAGCCAGAGGGCCCTGCAGACTGACAGGGGCACGACTGAGAAGTGGTGCCCAGGCTGGGACTTGACCAGGGACCACTGGTCCAGGAGCCTTGAGGACATGTGGCTGGAGTTGTGGGGAGGAGCGGTATTTTCAGGGACCTGGATTTCCCTTGCCGAATTGCCTCAAAGCCTGTTATCATCTGAGGACCCTGTTCCCCAAGGTTTGCTGGAATTTCCAATAGCCCAGGGGGGTGCCCTCCAGAGAACTCGTGGGTTTACTCTCAAGGTATCCCCAACTCTGTTCAGGAAGGAAAAGTGGGTCCTCACTAAAAGGCTGGCCGAGCCCTGGCTGTGTGTTTGTGTGTGCACATGCATACATAGTGCATTGTAGGGAGTAGGGGTGTGTGTGTGTGTGTGTGTGTGTAGGACCTGGGCACAAATGGCTACTGCTGAGGCTGAGTGGGGCTTGGGAGCACCCAGTAGAGCGCTCTGAGGAAAGAGAGAGGAGCCAAGAGGAGGCAGGGCAGGGAGAGGAGTGCTCCCCACTAGACCGCCCGGCCCAGGCCAGAGAGGTGAGTGAATGGGCCTCACAGGAGGGGATTCTTTCCACAGTTCTAGATCCTCCCAAAGAGAACAAAAGAGCAGGGAGGAGGTTCTGCAGAGAGGGAGAGAGGAAGATGAGCAGAAGCCAAATGGAGAAAGAGGACCGAGGGAGGAGAGAGGGAAAGCAGGAGGATGACAGACCCAGGGGAGGCTGGGTCATCTCAGCAGTATTTGTGAGCCTGCTCTGTGTCATCATGGGGACAAAAGAGGAGGTCCCTGCCTTTGCAGTTCTGGGGCCCTTGGGGGAGTAGATACAACCCCCTGTAACTCCACTGTGAGATAAAGGTCAGAGTGTGGGGTTGTGGCAGCTGAAATGGTTGCTCATTTCGCTTCGGGGTTCAGAGAAGGCCTGAGGGAAAAACCAACCAGAGACTGAGATGCAATTTATACCAGAGAGGGAGTCTGAGGAGGCCACGCTCTGTGTTAAAGAAAGTGGGCCAAGAGATAACTATTGATCACAAAGCCTTCTCACTGGAGCCCTCCCTGACTCCTCTGTGGAGTTCATCCATCACTCCTGCCTTGGCAGCCCCTCCCAGAACTCTGACATATTCAGCCCTTCTCTGGATGATACAGACCAAACTATGTCATGCCCAGCGCCAGAGATGCTGTTGGTGCTTAATAGATACTCCATGAATAAATAAGTGAATGAAGTATTATACCTAGTATGCCCAGCACCAAGCAAGGACCCTCTAAGAAAGATAGTGTCAATGGAAAAGGACTCAATCTCTGTAAAATAATTTAGAGAGGTTTATTCTGAGCCAAATATGTATGACCATGGTCTAGAGAGCCATGAGCAGGAAGCTGTGAGCAAGCGGTCTTGCCATGATTGGGTTACAGGCTAGTTTTATACATTTCGGGGAGATGGGAATTACATGTAAAGTCATAAATCAATACATGGAAGGTGTACATTGGTTTAGCCCCAAAAGGCAGGACATCTGAAATGTCTAGAGGCTTGGAATGTTTTTTTTTTTTTTTTGGCTGGGGCTGGGTTTGAACCCACCACCTTTGGCATAGGGGACAGGTGCTCTACTCCATTGAGCCATAGGCACTGCCCAGAGGCTTGGAATGTTTTAAGTTAAGATAAGGAGGTCTGTTACCCAGACAGATATCCAAACTCAAGTGATCTGTTAATTAAGTAAATGCAGGTGTTGGTTAAGCTTTGTCTTATTTATTCATGGAGCCTTAGGCCTGATAAGGACATCTCCAAGAAAAGAGGGGGACCGTGGTAAAGCTTGTTTGACCTCTCTTCTCATGGCCAGCAACTCAGCTTGAGGTATTTCTGGGGTCCCTTTAACCAAGAGGGGGGTCCATTCAGTCTGCAGAGGGTGAGGACAGAGCTTATGATTTTATTTTAGTTCACGGAAGTATTTTTTTTTTTTCTATTTCATTAATGAGGAAGTTGGGATTCTTCTTCAGCTTTGGGAGGGTTTAAAACTAAAGTCGTAGCATTCCTGGGCTTGAGCAGATGGTTTTTCTTTTAAAAAATTAGCAAACTTAATATGTTTCTAGGCTTGATTTATTTTTATTAGTTTCCATGCTGGTCAACATAAAATAATTATAAATTCAAGATTACAGAGAAAATCACTACCATTTTCATTTTTTAAAAAATGTGTAGGAGGTTTGGAGGCTATAAACACTGTGTTCCAGGTTTTGCCTGGGAACATAAAAAAAATCCTGTCATGTAACCACACACAAAAAAGGTTTTAACAGGAAGGGGAAGGAAAAGGAGAAGATAGTGGTAGTCAGAGAGTCTGGGCAGGAATCTAGGAGTTGAAGACAAACCCTAGGGGAAACTGGAGAGATGAGACCAGGTGTGAGTGTGGAGGCTCAGGCTCTGACTGCCCCCCACCCCTGACCCCGCCAGGCGCTGTGGACTCCCACGCTGGGCTCTGGTCTCCTATGGAGCGACCAGCTCTGGACCAGGCACTGGGAGGGTGCCCACACGTCTGTCATCCCTGGATGGGAGCCACTACAAAGTTGTCAGACACAGGGATGTGTCTGTCATCCCTGGAGGGAGCCACTACAAAGTTGTCAGTGCTTCAGTCAGAGGCTACCCTATTTACCCCCAGCTGGAGGAGGAGTAACCCTTGGCTGCCTGCCCTGACCCGCGCCTCCTCCCGCTTCCCATCCCCTCCCCGCATCCCGCCTTGTCCCCAGCAAATGCGGAGTCTAGATGTTGCAATACCGGGAAGGGTAAGGCAGGGCACAATTTGTCTTTGTGTAATTATCTGTCAGGTGCAGCTTGTGAAGCCTCAGCTACCTCCCCCAAGCCATGCAGGAAGATAAATTACACACACGCATGCAGAGACAGTTGCACACATGAATGCAAAGACATTTGCATACATACATGCACTCAGAGACATTTGCACACATACATGCACACGGAGACATTTGCACACATGCACACTTGCAGAGACAATTGCATACGTGAATGCAAAGACATCTGCACAAATACATGCACACAGAGACAGTTGCACACATACATGCATACAGACAGTTGCACATATGCATGCAGAGACAATTTACACACATTCCTGCAGAGACATTTGCACATGTGCATGCAGAGACAGTATTTATACACTTACATGTACACAGAGACAGTTGTACACATACATGCAGAGACAATTGCACACATGCACACAGAGTCAATTAAACACATGCTCACAGAGATAGTTGCACACATGCATGCAAAGACAATTACATACATGCACAAAGAGACAGTTGCATGCAGAGACAATTGCACACATGCACACAGACAATTGCACACATGCACACAGACAATTGCACACATGCACGTAGAGACACCAATCTTCCCTCTGATCAGCCCATCCTGGAGCAGCCTGCATGGTGGCTGGCCATGGGATCCCTGCTCTTCCTGGCCCTGACATTAAAACTTTCATCTTTTCAGCCTGTGCTCCTCACTAGGGAGGAGGGAAGTCCATTTGGCTTCTATGAAGTCATGGATGCTGGGAGAAAAGGAAAACAAAACTCAGAGCTATTTCTGATGAGAGGAATTGGAGGTGAAAGAGAGGCCTTGGAATTGCCCATAATTTCTTAAATGGACTGTAATGCAACTACAGATGCAATGTGCTGAGTCCTTTTTCTAATAGTGATGACAGCCACTCTTTAGGATCTAGCCGGCAGGTCCCAGGCACCCTGCTAAGCTCTTTACACATGTTTTTCCCTTGAACCCACGCAAGGAAACCCAGTGGAAAGGAAGTATTTATCCTCACCGCAGGAATGAGGACATAGAGGCTCAGAGAAGTTGAGTAACTGCCTCTAGTCACACAGCTGGTTGTACCCGACTCTTAGTCCTGCTCTTCACCTTTATAGGATGGGACTCTGAGGGGGGAAGGTGGGGCAAGGCCTCTGACCCCAGAGAGGTGGAGAGTGGGCTGGGGTGGCTTTGGCTCACTTCTGTGTGAGCTTTTGTTTCTTTCTATTTGAGATATACTTAACTGGTCATCTTCCTTGGATCTTTGTGAGAGTTAAAGGAGATGGCAACTCTTGGTACTCGTTGGAGTTGAGGAGATTAAGTGCTAGCCCTTCTGCCCTCTTTCTTTGGTGTCCCTCTGTACACAGAGAAGTTGGCCCTGGGAACTTGATTGTTCATACATCCTAGAACTCAGAGGAGCACTTTGGGTCAGGAGGCTCTGACCCTTACAGTTCTCAGACCTCCTTTGTCAGTCTGATGAAGTTTATGGACTCCTCACATGTTCCCAAATGCATAAACTGAAATATATAGGATTACAAAGGAAGTCAATTTTACTAAAATGTAGTTATTGAAAGAATCAAAAAACAAATTTGTGACATAGCTATGAACAGCCTTCTTTAACAAGGCATTCAATAACCAGACCTAGCAGCAGATCTAATAATGACTATAATTTCTAAGTTATGATGAGCAGGAACAATATTTCAAGAGACCTATGACAACTGGTGGGATATGAGAGCCTCGTGATTTCTATTACTGACTGAGACACAGGCATTGCTAATGCTGCTGGGCTTGTAATAAAAAACTGTGAAATTCACTGGGAAGTTAGTGAAAGTTAGTCACTCCCTCAACATCTAGTCCCCACCCTCAAATGTATCCGTGTATCCCTGGTTAAGGGTAGAAGCAATTGGCTCTATTGAAATTCACATTGATATGAACTTTAAAAGTTCAATGTAGGGGTATATAGTTGGAGAGATCAAATAAAGCCTTCCTTCAGGCGGCGCCTATGGCTCATCAAGTGGGGCACAAGTGGGGCTGTGGCCCCATGTACCGAAGGTGGTGTGTTCAAGCCCAGCCTCAGCAGAACTGCAAAACAGAAAAATAGCCGGGTGTTGTGGCGGGCGCCTGTAGTCCCAGGCTGAGGCAAGAGAATTGCCTAAGCCCAGGAGTTGGAGGTTGCTGTGAGCTGTGTGACACCACAGCACTCTACAGAGGGCGATAGAGTGAGACTCTGTCTCTACAAAAAAAAAAAAAAAAAAAAAACCTTCCTTCAGACAGGGAAGTTTGACAGTATTTGGACCTTCCTTTCACTTAGGTTTATACAAAAGAGCTTTTTGGAATATACAAGGCATTTTTATGGATGCAGTAACCCATGACCAGAGCAGTGAATGACCTCCCTGGGCAGGATGTCTCAGGTCCTTCATTTCCTCTGCCCCGTCCACTGAGCCCTGCTCCCCTACCCTTGCACACAGTGGCCCAGGAGGAAAATTTGCTTGGGAAGTCTGCTTGGGAGGCAGGAGGGAACCTGGCTCTGAAGAGTGCTGGCAGCTCCTTTAAGCTGATGAAAAAGGCTGGGAAAAACAGTTGGCATTTACTAGTGATGAGGGAGTGGGGGCCAAAAGCCCTCTTGGATCTTTAGCAGGCTGGATAAAGTGGGGTATATAAAACCTGTGATGGCCAGAGTTGTCCACATACTCTCACTGGGGGTGGGGGGTCTTCTGAGGTGGTGGAAGAGTGGAAAGAATGCCAGCATTAGGCTCGGAAGACCTGGCCGAACCTCTGTTGGCTGTGGTACCATCAGCAGTGTACTCCACTTCTCTGACCAGTGACGGCTTCCTCTCGGTGTTCATAGGGAGGAATCAGGGATATTGTAGGTCAAATCATGTTGTGAACTCTAAAAAGGCATAACTCATCAGTTGTTATTCACAGGAAATTACAGTTCCTTCCCAGGTCACATTGGTGGGGCTGTTTTCTAGAACCTGGATTGATAGAATCAAGGAGACCAACAAAACTCCAAGGAACCTGCTCTTGCTAAGTCACTGCTTTATAATGAACCCCAGCCAGTATATACATCTATCTCTTGAACGCATTTAAAAAGGATCTACTGGCTCAGCACCTATGGCTCAAGAGGCTAAGGCGCCAGCCACGTTCACCTGAGGGGGCAGGTTTGAATCCAGCCCAGGCCTGCCAAACGACAATGACAGCTGCAACCAATAAATAGCCAGGCGTTGTGGCAGGCGCCTATAGTCCCAGCTACTTGGGAGGCAGAGGCAGGAGAATCACTTGAGCCCAATCGCTGAAGCCCACAGCCCAGGTTGCTATGAGCTGTGACGCCAAGGCACTCTACCCAGGTGACAGCTTGAGGCTCTGTCTCAAAAAAAATTAAATAAATAAATAAAAAAAGATAAAAATGATCACCTGTATATGAAAAGGATCTACCTATTTGGTTTTTTTCTGCTTGAGATGCTAACAGCAAGAATGACTAAAGGGCACCTCCACAAAGATCCTTTATCTCTCTCCTTAATGCTCCACAGTCCTGTGAGATGGTCGTATTTCTTTTCTCTACTTTTTACAAACGAGGAAACTGAGGCTCATTTATATAGGGAATTAATAGCCAAGCACGTCCAGGAGTACATGTTCTGATTCCTTCCAGTATTTAATTAGAATTAAGACAGACTCATGGTGGGAAGAGGGTTCAGGGGCAGTGATTTAGAAAGCCTAGGGGGGCAAGGCAATACTGAGATCCTTCCTGTTCAGATGAAAACGAAAAGCTGGTGGTTCGGCGTCTGTGGCTCAACGGGCTAGGGTGCCAGGCATGTACACCTGAGCTGGCGGGTTCGAATCCAGCCTGGGCCGCCAAACAACAATGGTGGCTGCAACCACAAAATGGCCGGGCGTTGTGGCGGGCGCCTGTAGTCCCAGCTACTTGGGAGGCGGAGGCAGGAGACTCGCTTGAGCCCAGGAATTGGAGGTTGCTGTGAGCTGTGAAGCCATAGCACTTTATCCAGGGTGACAGCTTGAGGCTCTGTCTCAAAAAAAAAAAAAAGAAAACGAAAAGTTGGACACTGAAGGAGGTTTCCAGGGGTGTTTATCGTTCCCATTGCTCGATTGGCAGCCCTTCCTTCCTTGTGGCTGGGAAATGTCAGGGCTCTTCTCTGAAGTGACTTCCTGCTCTGGACATGTCCAAAGCTTTTTTTTTGGTCTGGAGCGCGCTCTGCAGCTCTACTTGTGGGAGGCTTCTGCCCTCAGCAGGCAAGAGAGGTGAGCTGCAGGTGTGCTCAGAGATTTCGGGGATCTCAGCTATTTCTGACAGATGCCATGCTTTCTGTGTCACATCTGGTAGGAGTGTCACTCCCTGCATGGTGCCCTTGACCCAGGAGTTGCTTCCGGCACAGGGGGGACCTTGTGCATGCAGACCTTGGCTCCTGGCAGGGAAGTATTTCCACAGTGCTTTGCTCTCCAGACCCTGTACTCTTGATTCTCTGAGTTTCAGAGAAATTCAAGATCTGCCCTGAGGTGACATTCCTGGGGGAGTAGTGGTTTGAAAAACAGGACACCTGATCATGCTCAGCCGCATTACCAGGAAAACCCAACCAGGCATTTCATGTGGGGTGTCCTTTTTAAGCCTCAAACTATCCTGTGAGGTATTAATGTCCATTTTACAGACAAGGAAATGGAGGCTCAAAGAGTCTAAATTAGTGGCTCGGTGCCTGTGGCTCAACCGGCTAAGGTGCTGGCCACATACACCTGAGCTGGTGGGTTCGAATCCAGCCCAGGCCCGCCAAACAACAATGATGGCTACAACCAAAAACTGGCTGCGTGTTGTGGCGGGTGCCTGTAGTCCCAGCTACTTGAGAGGTGGAGGCAGGAGACTCACTTGAGCCCAGAAGTTGGAGGTTGCTGTGAGCTGTGATGCCATAGCACTCTATCCAGGGTGACAGCTTGAGGCTCTGTCTAAAGAAAAAAGGAATCTAAATTAGTGGTTCTCAAACCTTTTACTTGTAGTCTTCCTTTACACTCTTAAAAATTATGGGAGACCCCCAAGGAGCTATTTTTTTGTTTTTGAGACAGAGCCTCAAGCTGTCATCCTGGGTAGAGTGCTGTGGTATTACAGCTCACAGCAACCTCCAGCTCCTGGGCTTAAGCAATTCTTGTGCCTTAGCCTCCCAAGTAGCTGGGACTGTAGGTGCCCACCACAATGCCCAGCTATTTTTTTGGTTGTAGTTGTCATTGTTGTTTGGCAGGCCCAGGTTCTGGTGTATGTGGCTGGCACCTTAGCCATTTGAGCTTTAGGAGCTGAGCCCCAAGGAGCTTTTATTAGAAATTAACGCTAAGTGTAAAAGGCACTTATTAATTCACATAAAATGACAATGGTAAGCTTATTATGCATTAGCAGAAATCACATATTTGGAGGGAAGAATGGCATTGTTTATCTGTTTGCAAATCTCTTCAGGATGCATCCTCTAAAGCAGTGGCTCTCAACCTGTGGGGTGCGACCCGCAGAAACCGTATTAAAGGGCCATGGCATTAGGAAGGTTGAAAACTGCTGCCCTAGAGTCTTCTGTACTTATGACAGAATAAGAGTGAGAAAGGAAAATAATATCTTCATTTTTTGATGAAAATAGCTTCAACCTCACTGATCCCCTCAGAGGGCCTTGGGGGATGTCCTCAGGGATCTGAGGATTATACTTTGAGAACCACTGGCTAGGATGCTTTGCCTGTGGATGGACAGCTAGCGGGGGCAGGGCTTGGACTCCCCACAAGTGACCAGCTGACTCCAGGGCACACCGTGCATCATGCCCCCAAATCTTTGCCTTCCTTATCCTCTCTGGGCACCAGGGGCCCCTCTGCAAAATGAGAGTGGGGCTCTGGGTGGCCTAGAGGCCTCCTGACTCGGAAACATCACATATCTGTCTGGATGACGGCAGCTCTGGGCAGAGCTGATCCTCAGGCTGCTGCCCCACTTAGGGAGGCCACAATTTTTGGAATTCAGAAGCATCAGAGAGCACTTAAAGGGATAGAGAAAGACCCATTCTCCCATCCTCCTGAGAAGACAGCTCTGGGAATCCTAAACTTTTTGAGGTATCTCACCCCAGCCCCAACTATGCATTGTCTATTTCAGCCCCTGACCCAGCCAATGGGCACTCTGACTTGGGAGGAGAGGGGTAGGCAAAGGTCCTTATCACTGTGGGCTTTCTTTCTCTCTCTCTTTCTTTTCTTTCTTTCTTTGAGGCAGAGTCTCACTCTGTCACCTTGGTTAGACTGCCATGGCGTCATAGCTCATAGCAACCTTAAACTCTTGGTTCAAGTGACTCCATTGCCTCAGCCTCCCTTGTAGTTGGGACTATAGGTGCCTGCCACAATGCTTGGCTACTTTTTCTATTTTTAGTAGGGACAGGGCCTCTCTTGCTTAGGCTGATCTCAAACTCCTGAGCTCAGGCAATTCACCTGTCTTGGCCTTTCAGAGTGCTGGGATTATGGAGGGATTACAGACATGAGCCACTGTGCCTGGCCATGTGGCCTGCTTTTAGATAGAGCTCTGGATATGGACCCCTCTGAATTCCACTCCTCCTACCTCCACCAGATACACCCTAAAAAAATTATTGAGCCTGGCACAGTGGCTCCTACCTATACAGGCAGTCCCTGAATAACAAAGGAGATATGTTCTTACGTTGAATTTGCATGTAAGTTGGAACAGGTACATTTACTTATTGCCTACAATATCCTCGGATCACAAGTGAGAGTTGCACATCAATCAGATGTTTGTAACTCAGGGACTTACTGTAATTGCCTCCATTTGTAAGTGCTAGTTATTTCTTTTCTTTTTTATTTTTTTTTTTATAGAGATAGAGTCTCACTTTATTGCCCTTGGTAGAGTGCCGTGGCATCACACAGCTCACAGCAACCTCCAGCTCCTGGGCTTAGGTGATTCTCTTGCCTCAGCCTCCCAAATAGCTGGGACTACAGGCACCCGCCACAACGTCTGGCTTCTTTTTTTATTTTTTTTCGAGACAGAGTCTTACTTTGTTGTCCTCAGTAGAATGTCATCGTGTCATAGCTCACAGCAACCTCACACTCTTGGGCTCAAGCAATCTTCCTGCCTCACCCTCCCAAGTAGCTGTGACTACAGGTGCCTACCACAAATATTTTTAGTTGAGACAGGGTGTCACTGTTGCTCAGGCTAGTCTCAAACTCCTGAGCTCAAACAAGCCACCTGTTTCAGCTTCCCAGAGTGCTACCATTATATGCGTGAGCCACCGCACCCCACCTCATAAGTGCAGGTTTCACGTACTTTGGGAGGCTATTGCAGGAGCATTGCTTAAGGCCAGGAGTTGGAGACCTGCCTGAGCAACGTGGCAAGACTCAGGCTCTGCAAAAAAATAAAACAAGTTAGTTGGTCATGGTTGTGCACACCTGTGGTCTCAGAGCTACTCAGGAGGCTAAAGAAGGAGGATTGCTTGGGCCCAGGGGTTGGAAGTTGCAGTGAGCTGTGGCAATGCCACTGCACTCCAGCCCAAGCAATAGGGCAAGACTGTCTGAAGAAACAAACAAACAGACAGGCAAAAACCTTGAGCAGAGACAGGTTTACAAGCAGGCATTTCAAGTGGAAGAAATACAATGGCCAGAGTCACAGAAACATGAACTTTTGAAAGTTTTGTTATTAAACTAGCATTTTACCTAGTCTTCCATTTTTAATTTTCTTTTTTCCCCTTTCTTTCTTTCTTTTATCTTTTTTTTTGAGACAGTGTCTCATCTGTCACCCTGGGTATATGTCCTCATAGCTCACACCAACCTCAGTCTCTGGGGGGCTTCCACCACCATGCCCAACTATTTTTAGAGATAGGGTCTCATTCCTGCTCAGGCTGGTCTTGAACTCCTGAGCTTAGGTAATCCACCTGCCTCAGCCTCCCAGAGTGCTAGGGTTACAGGTGTGAGCCACTGCACCCAGCCCCTAACTAGTCTTCTTGACTCAGTATATCACTATTCCTAGTCATCCTGTATATTGATTATGCAAATTAATCTTGAACTTTTATTTCACCTGTTACCCTTCTCAAAAGCCTCTCCTGGCTCCCGTTGGTTGAAATTGAATGTCCTGGTCTGGTCTTCAAGGCCCTTTATGATGGGCTGGAATTCTTTTCCCAGCTTGATCCCACTGTTCCTGTTGTGCGCCACGCAGCTGGCTCACCGTCCCTCAGCATGCCTCATGTGCTCCCTTCTGTGTTTAATTTCTACTACCTGTTTCCCTAACACTGCACCTGCTTCAGCCTGCCCTCCCTGACTGTTCTAGTCAAAACAAGCCTCTCTGGCTTCTGAATGTTGAGCCTTCCATCCATATCCCCTCCTTGGCCTTTCTCAGAAACCACCTGGGGTTGCTGTTAAGGAAAGCTCTTAGCCACACCTGGACTGCAGCTCCATGAAGGAGGCGGCCAGCGTCTCTTTCCTCCTACTGCCTTCACCCTTCAGTTCCCCATTGCCCATGGACTGCTACATGGTGGTTGGCACTTGGTGGCTTGATGCCTGCAGGTGCAGGAGCTGCAGACAAAACTCCCAGAGGGTGCTGGGGAGAAGCCATGAGAAGGACAACAGAGGCAGACACGAGGCCTCCCAGGCAGGGCAGTTGCTACACCTCTTACTTGAGAGGACCCCACAACATCATGCTGGCAGCATTTTAGAGCAAAAAGATTTCTGATAAAGAAGAGCTTTCTCCAAGCAAGGGATATACTATTCCACAATGAATGCGGGAGGTAGTCTTTGAGAGGAAAATCACCTAGGCTCTGCTGTGAGAGTGTGGGCAGAAAACCAGCCTCCTGAGGCTCTGAGCCTCTTCTTCCCTTCTGTGAAGGGAGTAGTGCCCTTTTTATCAGTGGCTGCAGCATTGAAATGCCGTGTTAAGGGGAAGCAGGGAGGCTTTCTGGATAAGAAAGTCCCATTACTGTGGACAATTTGACTGTGGTCCTTTATGGAGTTAGTGGGAGGTGCTGACTACCCAGGCAGAGAAAGTCCCTTTGCCTACACGGTGGCTGAAAAGCCTAGTTTGCTGGTCCTTTGCTGTCATCTGGTGGCCATCAGCTTACAATGCAGTCTGGCTGTTTTGTCACTAAGTCCCTAGTAAAGGAAACTGAGGAGCATGTGGGGTGTAGAAGGAGGTTTGGGGAGTAAGGAGCTCCTGGAGGATGAAAGGAAATGGCTGAGCTCCACAGGAGGAGGAGGGTGACTTTCAGTCCCGGGGGAGCATGGAATGACCTGGCACGGGAATCTTAGTGCACATGGCCAGTGAGCCTCATTTGCTCTCTTCTTGTGCTCAGTGTCTATGTTCTAGAACCACCCCCGCCCCTCACCTGCTTCACATCCACTCAGCCTTCAGCTCTCAGCCCAAACATTAAACTTCAGGTGAGCCTTCTCCATCCAGGTCAGATTCCTTTGATATGCCCTCTCATAAAGCCAAATTCTTTCTTCAGAGCACTTTTCTCAGTCAATAATCAAGTATTCCCCTATCTGATTATTTCATAGCATCTCCCTCTCTCCCTGTGCTGCATACACTGTGGGAAAGAGAAGATAGGGGCCTTTCTGCTGCCCTCGGATGCCCAGCACCCAGACAGGGCCTGATGCATCGTGAGAGCTCAGTAAGTGTCTTGGGATGGGGGGTGAATAGAGATGTCTGCACGAGAGGAGAGAAAGATTTGGAGAGTGATACGAGTGCTGAGGAGCTGTCTGCTACCTCTGAGGTGTGTGCCCACCTTTTGTGGAACTCCTCCTGATGAAGAGATACATGAACACTGTGTCCACGCATGCCAAGATGCCACACCCCATCCCACCTACAGCCACCCTTACCTCCCAAGCACACATGCTTAAGTCAAGAAAGGGGTATGGTAGCTGGCTTGAGAGGAATGCTAGCAGTTTCTACTGAAGGGACCCCACACTGCCAGAGGAGAGAGGGCTACGTTTTCTGTTTGCCATCCATGCAGTGGTCTCTTTCTGCTGAAGCTGGTCAACCACAAAAGCAAACAGTAGTGATTGCACCACTAGGCATTGGAGAAGCCCAGTGGCAGCCTGGCCTGAATGAACTCCTCCTGGGGCTGGCAGCAACACTGGCCTCTCCTTAGGACCATGGGACCAAGCTCCTCATTCTCTCTGGGTCAAAGTGGAAGTGAAAGTGACCTGTGTGTTGGGATGCAGAGCGCAGGGGCATCTTACACTAGTGGAACAGAAAGCCTGATGTTATATACAACTTCACAAAGTGCCTAACATTGCAGGCCTCTATGGCATGCTTCAACCCTCTGCTGATGCAATAAAACTACTTATCAGGCTGGCCACGGTGGCTCACATCTGTAATCCTAGCACTCTGGGAGGAAGAGGAGAGTGGATTGCTTGAGCTCAGGAGTATTTTTCAGCTGGATGTGGTGGCTCACATCTGTAATCCCTGTAACTCTGGGAGACTGAGGTGGGTGGATTACCTGAGCTCAGGAGTTCCAGACCAGCCTGAGCAAGAGCAAGACCCTGTCTCTACTAAAAAATGGAAAAACTGAGGCAAGAGGATCACTTGAGCCCAAGAGTTTGAGGTTGCTGTGAGCTATGATGATACCTGGCACTCTACCTCAACAAACTCTGTCTCAACAAACCCCCCACAAAACTATCAAAAAACTGCTATGACCCCAAGTATCTTCCACACTTCTGTATACAGTCACACCAATGCTAGCTATCCCATGAACTAATTATATGGATCCCCTTGTCCTCCCCCACCCACTCATCAACATAAACAAGGACTACCCTTCATCCTAAATGCAGCCAGCCTGGCTTATGTTTGATCCTAGGTTAGGATGATCATCCAGCTCAAATTATGCTTGATATTGTGCTGAGTCCAAGGTTGGGGTGTAGGGGTTTGTGGAGATACTTGGGCATTTAGTTGGGTGTCGGGTGTGGGCATGTACATATGGGTGTCCATATGCATGTCTGTTGCTATGTTTGTTATGTCCTGCAAGCATGAAGTTATTAGCACCCTGTGATCCAAAATGAGGGTAAAGAACTTTCAAGTGAAGTCCAGCTTCAATAAATGCACTGGGTACCAGCTGTGTAGGTCAGGCTGAGTCTGAGCATCCCTAAAATTAAAAAATACCAAGTGCAGAACAGAACAGTTAGGTGTGATCATGGATGATGAGTTATTTGTTCAAGAGACATCTTATTTAAGACAACTGAGTGGACAATCTTTGTCAACATGGCTGTGGCCCACACACCAGGAAGGACTTGTTCTAACAGTGTCCTGAGCACACCCGGATGAGTCTAAGCAACGAGAAAAGGATTCTGAAGGAGGGTGATCCTGGCATGAGGCTTCCAGACTCAGGTGTACGTGAATGTGAAAGAAAGGGAGCACCTGATGTGATGATTCTAGAACAAAGAGTTAACAATGGACCTAGGCAGAGAGGTTTCTCTTCTACAAAAACACTCATTCTTTTTTTTTTTTTTTTCGAGACAGAGTCTCACTCAGTCACCCTGGGTAGAGTGCCATGGCATCATGGCTTACAGCAACCTCACACTCTTGGGCTCAAGCAATCTTCATGGCTCAGCATCCCAAATAGCTGGGACTACAGGCGCCTACCACAATGCCTGGCTATTTTTAGAGATGGGAGGCTCTCTTTTGCACAGGCTGGTCTTGAACTCCTGAGCTCAGGTAATCCACCCACCTCAACCTCCCAGAGTTACAGGGATTACAGGTGTGAGCCACCACATCCAGCTGAAAAATACTCATTCTTTTCAGGTAAATGGCTAAATACTCCCCAAGGTAACCCAAACTGAAATGGATGCAAGTATAGTTTTTTAAAAAAACCTGTCTCTTTAATTTGGATTTCATTAAGTTGTTCCAAACATGAAAGGACAAATAAAATAAAAATTGAAATAAACTATTTAAAAAATTTGCCAACCTACTAAGTTAAAGGATGGGGGAGAAGAAGAGAGAAAAATATTTAGTACTTCAAATCCTCTTTTGAGAAGATATATTCTTTATTCTCAGCATTAGGTGAAGAGGAGGAAGGATTTTACCTAGAATTTAGGGTAGAGGGAGCTGTTCCACTTCAAGGATCTTCTGAACTGAGCTTGCAGTGTAGATAGCTTCATCACAAGGTTTGAGACACTGTGAGCGCCCAATAATTTCAATGTCTCATATAGTCAATACTTGCCCAATTTATAAAGGATAATTTGGGTCTTGTAACCAAATTTAATTTTCCATGTATTTCCTCTGTTAATGCAGCAATCAAGAGCCATTTATAATTTCAGTCTAGAAGATCAATCAGGAGAAGAGGACAAGCCCAGGAACAGCAGGATGAGTACATTTTGAGGGGAGAGCAGAGGAGGGAAATGAGGCCCGGGGGACATCTGGCATTGTCAGAGTTGGGGGCTGAAGCAGCTGTGCCCTCCCAGGTTCTGGGTGGTAAGACAGCTCCAGGATGGTCCATGGGCTGCCTGGTCTCCCGCACAGTGGAGAGGCCCCCAGAGGTGTGATCTTCATGCCAACAGTGCCGCCTCCTTTCTTGGGTCTGGCTCTCTGTTCTTGTTGCCTTTGTCTTTGGTGACTTTCCAGACCAGGATGAGCAGAGTGACTAGAGTCATCAGGAGTGCAAAGAAGAAGAGAACTTTTATTAGGTAAGCGGGATCAGATATGGCAGTGGTGAGCGTACCCTTGTCCCATAAGAAGGCTGGAAGTTGTGGGGAAGACATAGGCTTCTCAAAGACAGTCAAGGCAGAAGTGCGGTGTAAGCAGACTGTCTGCAGGATCAAGATGACACGGAGAGAAATGGGCGGCTTGCTCTTTGTAATATCCTAGGAATGGGTGTGGTGCTGTGTCCTGCATCTACTGATCTTTTTTCTCACATGGGGCCATTTTCCTTTGGATGTAACGGAGAAGCCAAAGAGGTTTTCTTAGCAGAGTTGAACAGCCGCTTCCAATACAAACACAGTCCTGAGGTGATAGTTCGGTTGGCAGCACTTGTGGGTGGTGGGTGGGGCTTCAGAGGCTTTGTGATGTCACTAGATGTTGAGGCTAGTGTCTGAGCCAGAGCTTCCAGTTGAGAAATGTCTGCCCTCTGAGCGCAGCCATTCTCATGGCCCCCAGATTGCCAAGCGGGTGCCCTCCTTGACTGTGAAGATGTTATTTCAATTCTCTTTTCAAAACCTTTTTATTTTGAAATAATTTTAGATATACAAGGAGTTACAAAGAAAGTATAAAGACGTTCTGTGGACCCTTCCCCTAATGTTGCCCAGTGGTTACATCCAGTATAACAGTGTGTAGATACTCTATGCTATTTTATCATAACTGTAGATTCTTGTTTTGTTTGTTTTTGCTTTTGTTTTTGAGCAGAGTCTCACTCTATTGCCCTGGATAGAGTGCCATGGCATCATAGCTCACAGCAACTTCAAACTCCTGGGCTCAAGTGATCCTCCTGCTTCAGCTTCTGAGGCTGGGACTGTATTTGGCTGCCACAACAGCCAGCTAATTTTCTATTTTGAGAACACCAGCATCTTGCTCAGGCTGGTCTCAAACTCCTGAGCTCAAGGGAGCCTCTTGTATTGGTCTCCCAGAGTGCTAGGATTACAGGAGTGAGCCACTGTACCTGGCCCATAACTTTGCTTTCTTTCTTTCTTTCTTCTTTTTTTTTTTTTTTTTTTTTTTTTGCATTTTTGGTGGGGGCCGGGCTGGAAACTGCCACCCCTGGTATATGGGGCTGGCGCCCTACTCCTTGAACCACAGGTGCCACCCCGGTAACTTTTCAAACTATAAAATTCTGTACAAGTATAAGTTATTTTAAATAAGAGCTCTGATAACTACAATAGAAGAGAAGTAAAGAGAGGTGTCTGGGAAAGACACCTCAGTTTGATTTTTCTCAGTTCAGTTCTCCTAACTCTCTTGTAAACTCACAAAGACCTCTAGATGAATCACTGCTCCCTTTCTATGATACCTATATCAATCCCCTGGAACATGTAAATTTTGCCTTGCAGGGCAAAAGATGAGATTAAGTTAAAGATCTTGAGAGATTATGCTAGAATATCCATGTATCCCTGTAGAAGAGAGAAGGAGGGAGTCTTGGGAGAGACAGATATTTAGAGGAGACAGTGATGAGATGAGAGAGAAGTGACTACAAGCCAAGGAATGACAATAGTCACCAAAAACTAGAAGAGGCAAGGAATGTCTTTTCCCCTGAGTCTCTGGGGGGAGTTTGGTATTGGTACCTTGATTTCAGACTTCGGGCCTCGAGAAGAGTAAAAGAAGGAATTTCTGTTTTTTTTTTTTGAGACAGAGCCTCAAGCTGTCACCCTGGATAGAGTGCCATGGCATTACAGCTCACAGCAACCTCCAATTCCTGGGCTCAAGCGAGTCTCTTGCCTCCTCCTCCCAAGTAGCTGGGACCACAGGCGCCCGCCACAACGCTCGGCCATTTTTTGGTTGCAGCTGTCATGGTTGTTTGGCAGGCCCCGGCTGGATTCGAACCTGCCAGCTCAGGTACGTGGCTGGCGCCTTAGCCCGTTGAGCCATGGGCACTGAGCCAATTTCTGTTGTTTTTAAACCTCCAAGTTTATGGTAGTCTGTCATGGTAGCCCCCAGAAACTAATACAGGAACCTTAGGGGTCATCTGGGCAAAACTTTCAGCTAACAGGCGTGGACACTAATGCATAAAGAAGGGAAGGGACCAAAGTCACACAGTTATTAGCACAGTAAAGACGGGGATTCTAGTCTCTTATTTCCTTGTCCACTAAAACATGATGTCTGTGTCTCAACATTTTTATTGAGATATATAATTTACATATCATACAATTCACCCACTTAAAGTTTATAATTCAATGTTTTTTAGAATATCCAAGAGGTTGTTCAAACATCACTGCACTGATTTTAGAGTACTTTCACTCATTCCAAAAGAAACTCACTAGCAGTTTTCTCTGTGTCCTTCATGGCTCCTTGTCTCAGACCTATTAATTTCATCTCCCCAACCAGACTGTGCTTCTGAATCCCTTACCTTCTGTATTCCCCTGTCACTCCCTTGTTTCATGCTTCACACGAGGCTGTGGTTTGACAGGTTCCCTCACATCACTCTAGATGAGGAGCTCTGTCTCTTATGAATGGTACTGAGGAAATTTTGGTGGAGCTGTGGACCTGGTGATCTCCTTTCTGACCTGAGGGAAATGGCCGAGCCACTCTCCATCCTCTGAACCAACTCCCAAAGATATTGAGGTTGGATTGCTCTTCAGTTATTTCTAAAGAGGGAGGGCCCATCCCATGCACTGAGTCCCACTGGAGTGCCAGGCAGCCTGAGCTCTGTCTGCTATCTCCAGGGCAGTTGCACCAGCTCATCCACCACCTTGTCAAGGAAAAGCTTGCCATTGGCCAGGGCCGGCGTCTCTGGATGACCTAAATGTTTGTATCTGGAAGCCAAAGTAGAAAAAAGTAACCAGAATATATCTTCTGAAATCTCAGATTATCTCATCCATTCTCATGATTTCAGTGGTAACCTATGTGCCAATGGGTGCCTACATGTATCTCTACTCAGATTTCGCTTCTAACTTCAGACTTATAAATCTAACTTCCCCTTGCCTTGCCTACTTGAACCTTCCACTGTGGCACAGTATCTGCAATCATCACACCTAAACCCATCCTCATAATCTTCCTGTTCAAATCTTTGTCGCCTCCATATCCTCTCTTCATGTTTTTTGTTTTTATTGAGATAGGGTCTCACTCTGTTCCCTGGGCTAGAGTGAGTGGGGTCTTCATAGCTCACAGCATCCTCAAGCTCATGGGTTCAAATGATCCCATGAGTAGATGGAACTACAGGTGGGCATCACCACACTTGGCTAATTTTCCTGGGATTTTTTGTATAGAACTGGTTTTGCTATGTTGCTCAGGCTGGTCTCAGGCTCCTGGGCTCAAGCAGTCCTCCTGAAGTGCTAGGATTATAGGTGTGAGCCTTCCTGCCGAGCCTCCATACCCTCTTTTCATATTTGTTTTCTTTCTTTTTTTTTCCTGAGACAGGGTCTCACACTGTTGCTTGAGTTAGAGTGCAGTGGCATTATCACAGCTTTGTGCAACCTCAAATACAATTCTCTTTTCAAAACAAGCTGGGAGTCATGCATACTAGGCTCTGCCTTCTTCCCAGCTCCCTGCACTGGCTTAAATTCAGTGTCCTGTCAATCCTACTTCTGAAATAGCTATTGAATCCATCCCCTCTTCCTTACCCTGATCTCTTTTACATTAGTTCAAGCTTCCATTTCCTGGTCCTCATCAGTCTTTGCCTGGATCACTGCAATTATCTACCAACTGGTCTTACCTCTAGCAGTCTTCCTTTATCTGTCTTACTCAATGTTAACAGGTACATATACACAAATAAATTAGACCACTTCACTCAGAATCCATGGCAATTCCTGTTGCCCAAAGTCTGAATGCCAGCACATGGCTCTACATTCATGGTGACCTCTTCTGTCTCCCTGCCTAGTCCTGTCATCCCATGTATTTTATAATCCTTTGCAAAAGACAACTCACATCAACTGCAATTTGCAAGTAACAAAGTGGTGAAGAGAAGCAACTCTGGACTCAAATTTCCTGGTTTGAGTCCTGGCTTCATCATTTATTAAGAAAAATGTGACCTTGTTCAACATATTTACTTAATATATTAATTATTTACTTCTCCAAGCCTCAGTTTCCTCATATAGGAAAAGGGCCATAATACCTATTTCAAAGGGTTGCTGTGAGTTAAGAGTAGTGCCTAGCTCAGGGTGGGCACTCAGCGAGAGCTGTCATCGTTACCTCCTGGCTTATGCATCTGATGCTCACTCTGCCTGCAATTCTGCAACCCCTGCTCTGTTTAGGCAACCTCTACTTAAGACTTGTCTTTGATAAAGTATCCCTGACCTCCATCACTTCCAGGCCACAGTACTTAGTGCCAAAACTGGTTTCCCCCTTTCCCTGTGTGAGATGTGACATGGTTTTCAGTTTGAGAGCAGGAATTGTGTCTTTAGTACTATATTCAGAAACTAGCATATAAATACCATTTACAGACCTGTTGAGTGAATAGATGAGTGGATATTCTGGGTACGCTAATGTTTTAGTTATTCCAGGAACTTGGTTCTTCAGACAAAAATGCTGCCCCATTTTATTTATTGACAGGGCTTTGCTTTGGTGGGAAGGGAGCTCCAGGGGGGCTGAGCCACCTTGACTGTGTCATAGTTTCCTCTTTACACATGCGTACACGGTAGGTTGAGTAAATAAAAAACTGTTTATAAGAGTATAAAAAATGGTTTATATCTAATACAGCACTTTAGATATTTTGAAGATTTTTTTTCTGCAAACACAATCTGATGTGTAAATCAGGAATAGAGAGCAGTTCTCAGGGGCATAGGGCAGTGGGGATGGCAGTGTAGCAACAGGATTCTAGGCTTTTCCAAACCACACAGAAGGTCCCTCTTCCCCCAAACTAGGCAAATCATTCATTCACGTATTTCGTCAACAAATATCAAGTGCTCTTGTGTGTGAGGCACTTTGGGTATGAAGAACAAAATTGGCTCACCCTGTCTCAGCTTTCATGGGCCTCAGTCTAGTGGGGATAGAAGACAGATTATCAAGAGTCACTTGATGCCCAGTTGCAAAGTGCTAAGACGAGGGAGCCACAGCAGTGTCAGAAGCAGTCAGCCTCCTGTCTTAGGCTTGGCAGGGTCAGACTCCCTCCTGGCAGTGATGGCTGTGCTGAGATCTAAAGGATTAGGGTTAGGTTTAAGGTGAGGAGATAAGAAAACACAGGGGGCTGAGGTGGGTGACAAGTGTACTGGGCAAAGGAGATAGCATTTGTGTGTCAAGTAGGACCATGTTGGTACCTTGGAATTGTCAGTTAAACTGAGGACAAGCAGGAGCATGCACCTCATTGTGAAGCAGGTTCACTAAAAACTAATACCAAAGGAGGCTTCTCATACCTGGAGGTCAGCAGAGATCATCACTATGCCACCCACCAGGAAGGGGAGTCCACACTTCTACCCACTGCATCTTGGACTGAAGTGTTACCAATGTTGGATGAGGCAGAACACACTCACATGCAACAAATTATGTGAACTGGATTCACTATTTACAAGTGGGCAGCAAGGGATAAAAGAAATCTAGGATCAACTGTGAACTGGTCCCATGAAACTCAAGATGGACTTTTCTGCATGTGTTCCTCTTGGGCCCCCCAAACAGCACACCCTGGGTTATCTACTTCAGGTGCAATATGACTCAATGGGCAAAGCTCTGACAGACATCTTACTTTCATGGGAGAGAGGAACAAAGCCTGGCCTGTCCCAGGCAAGTCCTTCTATCTCAGGGTATTACATTCCTAGCATATTCTGTAGCTAGTCTTAGAGAACTGCAAGTAAGAAAAGGGACAGAACTAGGTTGGTCCAAGGTCACCTAGACAGCTATTCTGCACTAACACTAAAGAAGTGGCATTAAAAGGTGGAAAGTCAGTCTGCTACCCCAAACCATAGTGCAATACCTTATCGTCAATCTCCCCTATATATAAATTCAATATGGCATGGAGATGAAGTGAAAGGGCATTGGTGGAGTCCTGTGTCCTCAGTCAATGGGTCAAGTGTTGTGTCTTTTGTCCTCTTCTTTTTTTTTTTTGAGACAGAGCCCCATGCTGTCACCCTGGATAGAGTGCTGTGGCATCACAGCTCATAGCAACCTCCAATTCCTGGGCTCAAGCGAGTCTTCTACCTCCGCCTCCCAAGCAGCTGGGACCACAGGTGCCGGCCACAACGCCCAGCCATTTTTTGGTTGCAGCTGTCGCTGTTTGGCAGGCCCGGGCTGGATTCGAACCTGCCAGCTCAGGTGTATGTGGCTGGCGCCTTAGCCGGTTGAGCCACAGGCGCCAAGCCTATCCTCTTCTTCAAGTGAGGGGTCTGCAAGAGAAATACTCATAGCAAGGAGAGAGCAGCATCTCAATCTCTGGTTGGAGACAGGTCGATGGGCTTGTTGATCTGTTCTGTGATCACTGGAGCAGGGAGAGAAAGCTGACAGGGAAGAGTTGTCACTCTTACCATTTGATTTAGCAAGGATGTGTGAGTCAAATGAACTGTAGAAATCAGTGTGAATTTCCTGTGAGCTAAATGAACAGTGTGGAACTCAACAGGGTGTGAGCCATGCTTCTGTTCTCTTTCAAAAAGAACTAGCAGCCAAGCCAGGGAGCCTAGTTATGCCACCAAGGGCAGGAACTGGGATGTTGTGGGAAGCAGTTAAGCTGGAGCAGATGTCTCATGAGGCGATTCTGCACTGTGAGAGTTCCCAGGAAACTAACCCATGTACCCATAAGAACTAGTATTTGGGCACCTTCCAAATGGAGGGTATCCATGACCAGAGAGACAGACACAATCAACAGACAATTGGTGCAACAACATTCCCTCACTTTCCAATCCTCCCTAATTCTTCCTCCAGGTCCTTAGGGGAAGTGAGGCATTTATTCAAAGTCAGAATACACTACTTGGCCAAACCAGGTTCCACTGGTGAAGTGTGGCTGGTGCTGAGAGGAAGAAAGGAGTGTAAAATTTGTTGTGAGATGGACGTTTTTAAGTGGACCACACTAGACTGGACTTCTAGTAACTAAGTTAAAAGATAACTACAGACTGTTAGGGTTGGAGGAGAGAACTGCATGTATGGCTGAAGGTACTAGTTAAAACCTTGTCAGGATTGTGTTTGGAAAGTTCAGAATGTTCATTAAATTGTTTCCATATGCAAAAAGCCCTCCTTCCCCGTAAGCCCCCGAGTTTGTTAAAGGAATCGATCACCTGTGAAGATGACTGGAACACAGACGGAGAGAAGGCTGGGGGTCTAAGAAGAGGTCAGGCCATGACGGCCTCCTTTAGGTGTTTGGATTTTCTTCTGGGGGCAAAAAGAAGCCATGAAATGTTTTAGTGATCAAATTTGCATCTCAGAATGATTCAGCAGGGGATGAGGAGGCGACTGGAGACGGAAATAATTCAAGCGAGAGATGATGGTCATTTGTGAAAGGCAGTGGGGATGGAGAAAAGGAGGAAAATATGTAGGTAGGGGATCATCCCGAATTTCTGATTGATGACAGTGGGCTCCAAGGGAAAACCAAAGAAGCGTCTCCTTCCCCACCTCCCCTTCCAGCTGACTCCAGAACTCCCCCAAGCCCCGTTTCCAGTCCTTGGTCTCCGTCCGTCAACGTCAATGTCGGACAGAAGCCTAGCTGCTGCACACACGGACCTGCAGGGCTGTGGGCACTCATCATCATTTCCAGTCTTCCCAGCAGCAAGAGAAGGAGGTCTGTGACCCAAGAGCCGTCTGGTCTCACTGGTCAGGACGCCGCGTCCTCGTGTCTAAGTGACTTGCCCAAGACACCGAAGCTGGTTCGTTACAGAGTCCAAATTTCACGCTCAGCTTTAGGACTCTTTTAGCAACGCTTCCTCGCTGCATCCCGAAGATAAGCAAGAAAAAGAAAAATAAAGATATAAAAGGAAAACAGTACTCCAAATACCTAGTCTCCAGCACAGCGAACCAAATTGTGGACCCACCTCCGCTGCCTGGCCTTCCGTGGCGCGCATGCGTCCCAGTCTAGGTCCGCCGAAGTCGCGAGGGTACAAGCAGTTCTTAGTCAGAGACCCGCCCCGGAAGTGGGGAAGTGCGCATGTGCATTAGGGTCTGGCTCGCCCCGGAAGTGGTGGAGAAGGGGGCTAAAAGGAGTGGCCCGGCCGTACCCCAACACCTTGGGAATCTGCGTTCCGTTAGTGGGTTGTAGGCGGTGGCAGAGCCCTTCCATAGTCGTAGTAGCGATGTCTTACGGTCTTGCCCTAGCACTCGCCTCGGAAGTCCCTGATGGTCCAACGGAACAAGTCACGGGACCGGAAGCGCCCTCCCCTCCCCGCGCATTGCAGCGGATAGAGGAAATGGGCTAAGCCCGCTGAGGAAATGGGCTAAGCCCCCTGGCTAGTGAGGGTCGAAAGGGGTCGCTCGGCTGGCGCTGGGGGCGCTGTGGGTGTTGTAGTTCTGCGGGTCGCAGTCCACGCTTGTAAGAGGAAATCGTGGAGGCCAGTTGGTCCGAGCTGGTTCAGAGATGTTGCTTCCACAGGGGAATCGAGTATGGACTGGCTTCGCGCGTGACCTCACTCCTCCCTGTCCTTCCAGGACACTTGTTTTCCTTCTCTCTAAGCCCCTTGCCACCTACAGACACCCTTTATTATCACACACTGGCTCCCACTGGTGTTAAGTATCCCATCTTGGTCCTCTTTACACTCTGTGCCTGGAGTCTTGCTCCATCCTTCTCTTACTTTGAGACCCTTTCTTTGTTTCTGTCCTAGACAGAGCCCCTCTAGCACTCTGCCCTTGGTGGAGTCCTGTGTCCTCAGCCAACGGATAAGGAGTTAGGCCGAGGACCCCAAGGACAGGATCCTGCGGTGAATGTAGGCACAGGCACATCAGAGCCAAACCACTACCGAGCCTTGCTATTCACTTCTGCTGCTTTTCTGATCTTTGCCTCTTCCTGGTTCTACTTCTGGGTAGCCTCTTTACTTCTTTTCAGTCTGGTGGCTGGTCCTTGGTCATAGAAGGTAACTCCTTTGCCATCTGTTTGCTCTCTGGCCTCAAAAGCTTGGCAATGCAACAGAGGGCTCAAACCTTGAGTTGACGTGTAGATCAGGGTGGGAAGTGAAAGAAACTGGAGAGAAGAAGAAGGGAAACTCCTGAACTAGATTTGATAGAAGTCAGGGAGCTCTATTGCAAAATAGGGGGAAGAAAGAGTAAACCTTTTCCTCCAAAAACTATTTGGTGCTGGCTGTGTATAGGGCGCCCTGTGCTCTGTGCTGGGGAGGTGTTACTCAAATCCATCCAGATGCTGGGAGTCCAGTCCAGAAGGAAATAAGATACAAGGCTGAGCAGTGCAGGATGACATCCTTTTCTATCTCCCTGTGTGTTCTGCTTATTCTCATCTTTCCCTCAGTTAATTCCAAAGTATTTTGCCTCTTCACATCTCCCTCTGCCTATACTCCTCTTTCCATTCCTAACTTCCTTTCTCCCCCCTTTCTAACTCAAGCTATTTCATTTATATCTTGCTGTTTTGTCACTTTGACATAAGAAAGTATTGCAAGGACAACTATGTTCATAGGAGTTTTAGTAACAGAATTCTCTGTACCTGGCCATCATCCTCAGTGAGAAATGTTTATTAACTTCATTTCAGGGCTCTGCATTCTTTCAGCATTTACGTACATTTTTTGCACTAGAATCACTTGCAAAGTTTTCATGCCCAATGCTCCAGAAACAGAATGCCATGAAGCCCAAATTAACTTAATTTTTCTCCTGCCTATGTAGTGGTGGGAGGAATTTGATGTTTGGGAAGTTAATCTCATGGAGACAGTCAGGTAGGACCCGTTAGTTTGTGATAGGAAGTAGAAACCTGCATAAATTAGGAAGATAAACATTAGAACTTTAAAAAAGCATACCTTAGTGGACTTACCAGTCTAGAACAGGAATGTTATCATGTAAGCAGATATTTTTGACATGTTCATAGATACTTTTTTTCAGTTTATTCTAAATTGTCTAGTTCTTTTTGAGATAAAGAAAAGATGATGGGTAGAGTGCTGTGATGTCATCATAGCTTTACAGCAACCTCAAACTCGTAGGCTTGAGCAATCCTCTTGCCTCAGCCTTCTGAGTAGCAGGCACTCACCACAATGCCTAGCTATTTTTTCTATTTTTAGTAGAGACAGAGTCTTGCTTTTGCTCAAGCTGGTCTCAAACTCAGGGCTCAGGCAATCAACCCACTGCAGCCTCTTAGAGTGCTAGGCTTACAAGCGTGAGCCACTGTGACTGGCCCTAAATTGTCTTTTTGGAGGGAATGCACTGAGGGATAGATCTTTCAAAGAATAAATAATCTAATGTACTTATTTAGCTTAAGGGTGCTTTCCAACACCTGTGGGCAGTAGACTCACCTCTAAGGCTGTCTATGGCTAATACTAGCTTCACTTAGATTTCTAGGCAATGAGATCAGCAGACTCTCAACAGATAAAATCCATCTGAGATTACGATCACAATTCTTCTCTGAGCCCCAGCTACCTCTGTGCTCTCACCTCCTGCCCTTTTCCTTATGGTCCCTCTATCGTAAGCTACTCTGGCTTTATTGCCATTCTGTGACCATGCTAAGCACACTTCCTCTGCCTAGAAAGCACACTTCCTCTGTCCTTGTTCAGATCTTTACTCAAATGTCCATTTTTTTATCAAAGGGGCCTTCTCTGACCATCATATGTAAAATAGAACCTTTATCACTCTATATCTAAAGTTTTCTTTTTCCCTTAGTATTATCAATATTTGAAAATATTATATTTGCTTAGTTCCTTATTTTTTGTTCCCCAAACTAGAAAATAAGCTCTGTGAGAGTAAGGTCTTACACGGTTTCCTGAGCCCCTACAACTTGGTATCTAGAAGGTACTCACTAAGTACATGTAGAATGAAAGAATTTTTCTTACCATTTACAGAGCACCAGGTGAATGCAATATAGTCCTTGGAAGAACAGTCTAGAAGAACTATAGAATGATCTACTTGAAGATGCTTCATTAACCATACAAAAGATCATAAATCTGAAGTGCTCGGGTCATCTCTGTGTGCCTGCCCCAGTTAGCATTCTTTCTGACTGCCTTTTGTGCTGCTCTGGTAACTCTGGGACCATTTTCACGCTGTGTTCTTGTGCAGGAAGGATCAGCCTGACCAGGCAAAGAGCACACAAAGGGGACAAAGGAGACTTCCTGTGGGTTTACATTATCATTCTCTCCTAGTGATCCTGGTAGTCAAAATAGGCCACTAGAACTTGTTTTTGCCTTTTCTGCAGATTATGAAGAGTGACTATAATTCACTCACTCAGATACTCACATGTGTGTTACAGGTTTTTCCTGTTGTTTGGTTGTGTTTCTCTGTTCTTTTCTGCATCTGGAAAAAGTATCTTCCACCGGCTCATCTAGGAAACTGGTTTGTGCCCGAAAGTTAAAGAGTCTGCTGAGAAAATGAAGCCAGCCTCCTTTGGTCCTCAGTGAGAGTTTCTTGTTCTTAAGTAGAGAGATCATTGTTTCTGGGGCTGGGAATCCTGCCTCCTCTCAGGAGCCTCAGTCTCCTGGTCCTCTGCCAGATCTCAGTCAGTCTGACATCAGGAAGTGGCTAGTCCTGATGCTCCAGATGGCTGTGGGGCTATTGCCTCAGTTGTGTTTTAAGAGGTTGATTTTGATTGTTCTGTTTCCAAAGCTGGGCCAGACTTCTGTGCTAGACACAAATGGGGAAGGGGCAGTGACACTGGTCAAGACTGTCCACAGGCAGCAGATGAGGCTCAGGCAATAGCAAAGGCAGTCAGGCTGAACTCCCACTGTGTATCGTGTGTGAGGTCTGCTGGCAGCAGGCCCTGAAATACTTGTGTAGCACTTCATCTCCTTCCTTTTTGCAGTCACTCCTTAAAAGTCAAAATTCTTAAACTCTGCTCTCCTTTCCATCTTTTCAGGCACGTAGCCCTATCATTTAAAATAAACCTCTCTGATAAAGTTTACATCTGATTAAATCTGATTGCCAAATTCAGGGGACTTTTCAGTGCCTCCTCACTAGACCTCTTGCAGGATTCGACACTATTCACTCCTTCTTGACACTTGCCTCTGTTCATTCTTGCTTCTTCTCCTTTTGCCATTTCCTCTTGGGTCGCCTTGGGCATTCCAATTCATCAACTGTTTATGTTTTTCAGGATTCTGTCCTTGATCTTCTCATGGTTCACACTCTTTTTGGGTAGCCTTTCCCCTCCCTTACCATTAATTTATTACTAACTCCCAAATCTGTATCTTCCACCCTGCTCACTTCCCCTGTTCCTGTTGAGTCATAGAAGTATAAATCCTTCTAGGTTACCACCATAATTCTGCCCTTTACCATGTCACCTCTAAGCTATTGCTGGCGCTCCTTTCTGGTCTCCCTTTCTCCAGTCTCACTAGCCTTCTAAGATATCTGTTTCATTGCCACCAGAGTGATTGTCACAAACCACAAATCTGATTGTGGTTTTTTCTTAAAACTCCTTAGCGCAGCATTTCAGGCATCTCTTCCCCTTCTCCCACCACTGTGACTTCCGTTTACCCCAACATTCTCATCTGTAGCACATCTTTCCCCTTCAATCCAGAAATATGAGGTTTGTGTTCTCTAGCTGTACTTACTATTTTTCTGTTTGTTGTTCTCTTTGCCCAGAATGCCTTTTCCCTTAGTTCCAGCTTTTCTACACCTGTTAGTTTTTCACACTTCACTAGAGGAGCACGCCTCCAAGAAGCTTTGACAGTTTTCCTCCCTTGCCCAGGGCACATTCTTTCCTATGCCCTGCTCCCTGCTGTAAAAAATAACAAAGGCAAGTTACTGTATTCTTAATCTCTTGATACCCATTAGATTATAGGGCCTTTAAAAGTGGTCACGGGAGAGGCTATCCTCATGGTAGTTGAGAGTGCAAGCTTTGGACTCTGTTGGGCCCAGGTTTCTTGGCTGTGTGTCTACTGGCCAGTCATGCAACCCACTAAAGCGCAGTTACCTCTTCAGTAAAATCACCTCATTTTTCTCATCTTTGTATCCCCAGCATCTGGCACCATACTCAGATTTTCTCTGTAGGTTTTTTTACATTCTGTGTCCTGCTCCTGTGCATGTAGACCCTAAACTGCTGACTCTTGGCTGAAACAGCAATAGACCTGACCTGGGTGAGGATGGGTGAGTGTGTCTGTGTGTATTTGAGAGGGAGAGACAGAAACAGAAACAGACATGTGAGTAGGTTATATTTTAAGCTCAGTCTTGTTCTATTTGACAGTTAAAGGTGGAAAGTGTGTGTCTAATTAAGGTCCTAAATCAGGGTCAGATGGTGACAGTAGGAATAAAGCACTTGTTACATCAAGAAAAACAAGACTGGAAGGTATTGAACTTTCAATTATTTTTACTTGCTTTTATATGCTTCCAGCTTAAAACCCATAAAAACAACTGAATTTGAGTATGGGTTATTAAACTGATATCTTAAACCTAAGGTGGTTTTATTTGATTCATGTAAACTTTAATGAAATTGCTTGTTTTTATTTCAGACAAAATCATGAGAGCAGATTTCTGAAGTCTAAGAGGTGTCATTCAGTTGATGTTCTGATTGATCCACTGTAGAGAATAGGTTAATAGCAGTTCATGGTAAATTCTTACTTCAGTCTGGCTTTAAAAAAAAACCCTTGGTTGTATTTTCAGACAACTTTCAGAATCTGCTTACTGCCTTCTTCAAAGTATGAAATATGCAATAAAGCAAATACTATACTTCCCTAAAAAAAAATTTTGTATAAGGGTTAGGCACAGTAGCTCATATCTGTAGTCTCAGCACTCTGGGAGGCCAAGGAGGGGTGGATTGCCTGAGCTCAGTAGTTCGAGACCAGCTTGAACAAGATTAAGACCTCATCTCTAAAAATAGCCAGGCATTGTGGTGGTCGCCTGTAGTTCCAGCTACGAGGGAGGCTGAGGAAAAAGGATCACTTGAGCCCAGGAATTTGAGGTTTCTGTGAGCTGTCATGCTATGGCACTCTGCTGAGGGTGACAAAGTGAGTCTTTCTCTCTCTCTCTGAAAAAAGAAAAATGTGGATAGCAATAGATGAAAGTTAACAGTTGAAAGTGGATAGTGATAATGGATAATTGAAAGTTGACCATACCTCACTGTGGTTTTCTTTCTTTGTTTTGAATTCTTAGAAGAAAAATGTTGAATTCTCATAATAATGTACACTTGAGGTATGTCATTTTTCTCTTTTATTTGGTTTGGTTAGCAGAACATTTCGAGGGTATGAGTTTACTGAAACATTACAAAGAAGGTCTATAAGTATTGTGAAGTGTCCAACCTGGAAAATGCTGATTAACGGGGCAGACAATGAAGGGTACAGAGAGCGCCTCATCAGGAAGAACATGCCAGTGATTTTGTGATTGTGATTGTGATTTTGTGATTGTCTCTGAGGAGCATTCCCAGGGGCTGGTTCTGTGCAGCGAGTTGGGAAGAGCCTTGTTTGGCATGCTGTCCTTCCTCAGCCTCAAGATCACCCACATGAAGGAGAAATCTCATATATATGTCAGTGGAATGAGGCTTCTTTCATTTCCTTCATGTCATTGAGCACCAGAATTTTAGAGGTGAAAAACCATCTAAATGCTGAGTCTGATGAAGAGTTCAGGACAATGCTACCCTAACGCAGCGCTGGAGAAACCTATGTGTGTGAACACGGACAGTTTCATCTGACTCTCAGAGCTATGGTGTATCAGAGAACACACATTTTTTTTTGCCATCTTTTAGGGAGAAGGCAACCTGATAGACACATCAAAGAAAACACTGAAGAGAAAAAAATACTTTCTTAGACCTTTCAGAAGGATAGTTGAGCATGCCCTGCAGATGTTGGCTGGTATGCTAGGGAATAAAGGAGCTTATTTGAGCAGTGGACTCTAGGTAACATTCTGTTTGTGCTGAAGAAGTTGGTTATCCATGAATGTCACTCTGTGAGTGTCTCTTCCCCAGTTCTCCTCCCACTCTTTCCACTGTGTCTCCACTCTTTGGCCTAAACATCACTTCTGTCATGGTGCCAGTTGGTTTCAACCTCCAGTCCTGTTATCTACCTCTTTTGGTCAGTGTGTTTGCTCTTTTATCTGGGCCATAAATGGACATGAGAAATCCGTTAGTTGAGGAGGAAAGAAGGTTTTGTCATAGTGCCTTTCACCTTGGCATTAGCCTTGGCTTCTGGTCTTCTTTACTCTGGGAAACCTTACCTGACCCTCTCACACCCCAGACCAGCTTTGGGACTTTTCCTCAAGTTTATTTGTTCCTTTGCTCCTACTTAGCACTTAATTGTGCTGAATTATATTTTGAGGTTTGGGTGTGTATTCACCTTGCTCAGTGTAAGCTCCTGTGAACATGGACTATTTACTATTCACCACCATGTCCCTGTACTGAGTACACAGCACTCAGTAAATACTTGTTGGAGGAATAGATGAAAGAATGTGACCCTCTTGTCTTAGCTAAGCTCCTGTACACACTTTCTTCCTTCTTCTTTCCCCAACATTTTTCCATAGCTCTGACCCCACCCCTCCCCATCCGCCATTAATACAGTCTTACATGTCTCTTAGCCTGCTGTTTGCTGGCTACACAGAAAGGTACTGGATGATGGCTTTTGGTATCAAGATCTATCAGAAAATTCCTACTTATGTATTTTTTTCCAGCCTTAGGGTTGCTTCAGGAAATTAGGATAAATATGAAGATTTGATAGGTCTCGAGTTAGTGTTACTTGAAGTTGGAATTTCCCTGGTTTCTTGCTTGTTGCTGGTATTGAACTCTAAGCAATTTTTGTGGGGGTGATCACCTCTGAGTCATATGGTGGTGAAGAGAAGAGGCTTAAGGTGATGTTAATGTTGGGTTGTCATACCACTTCCCAGCATATCATGACATTACAATGTGAAGTCCCAATTTAGGAGACATTAGAAATCTTTCTCATTTTACTCCCTGCTCAATTTCTGCCATCGTTCTTGCTTTATTAATCCAGACATGTCTTCTCTGATAAATGTAGGTGGCATATCTAAAACCATTCCTCGTTCACCTGCCTGATTCTTTGTAAAACTGTGTTCTCTGTGATAGCTTAATTTTGCCAGGATTTCTTTTCCCTTTTCACACTCATGTCTGAAAAACTGCTCTGGGATTTGGGTGCTGACATAGATTCTTTGTCACTATTTTTCCTCTGTGCATTTCATTTTCACTTGAAAAATGAAAGGACTGGACTAGCCAAGTATGTCACCACCCACCCCTTCATTCTTTTTGTAACTGGGATGGTCTTGTTGCCTTCCTCACAAAGAGAATCCCTGGGGTTACACACCATATCTTTCTTTGAATCTTCCCAGGTGAGTCATATAGCCCCATCTGAGGAAAAGGTTGGTGGGAAAACAAACTATAGGAGAAGGGGAAGCAAGAAAGGGTAGAAAAATTTCACTCCAAATGTTGCTTCTTGAGTTAGTTTTCAGAGAACCTACAAAGTCAAGCCTAAATTTTTACTTTTAAAAGTTGTACATTCATTTCATCCTCTTTCCTTTAAATCCAAGGATTCTTTCTAGGCCCCTTGAAAGCTGCCTCTGAAGGATGTGGCCATTTCACAGGACAGCACATGCAAGGAGCCCTGATGAGTTGCAAGAACACTGCCAGGATTGTCGTGAACCAGCCATGGCAGAAGATGTGGCCTATGGTCACGAGGGTGACTACCACAAGTTGAGGCCCCTGTTTTATGAATATTAGGGGGATGTTTAGTTCATTAGAAGAGTTAGGAGAGAGCAGGGATAAAGGGAGGTGAGGGGGGCCACACGGAGGCTGGCTTCACCTGCACAGTGCACTTCGAGTACCTGGTGAACATCCCTGGAATGTGCGAAGTCACCTCTTAGGAAAATGTCTTGCCTGATCTCCCTCCCACTTAGGCACTTGGATGCAACTTTATAGATTGTGAAACAAATAACTTGTCCAAAACCTTGCTGCCATTAGTAATAGAGCAGATTAAACCAGCACAGTCTGTTTGATTAAACCATTTACTCTTTTCTCTATACTTTGCTGGCTGAGGCAATCTGGTGATGGTGGTGGGGTAGGTGGAGTCCCTGGCATTTCTGGTGCATTCTCTGAGTCCCTCACTACTAAGGAGGGGTTGCCAGGGTGCAGATAGGAACGCAGATTGGGGGAGGCACCTGCTTAGTGAGGACACCTTATACGCTGTCTCCTGTCTGCTTGTTGTTATGCTGTGATGCTTGAGCATTTAGACACACCGTGGGGAATCTCTCACACAGCACCGTGACAGCAGGGAGAGACACATTGGGCAGGGTGGGAAAGGATCTTAGTGCGTGGGGGGCTTTGGCGGTTCTACTGCTTTTCCTCAAATACACCAGTTTTTGTCTGGTCATGTGTGTGTTTGGGGTGGGGTGGCTGGTGCCTACGTAGGAAGGGTCACAGTGATCTGGAGCCTATAACTTCATCTGCTACTTGGTGCAGGAGATCTGCCCAGGAAGTCTCCCCACTCTCCCTTTATTCCCACTCAAAGGTCCTGGGCTACCTCCTCCTCCTCCCACTAAGAGATGTGTGCAGAGCACCTCCTGAGGATAGTTAAAGCGAATCCTCCAACGGTTTGATTTGCTTCACTGAGTTCTAGGAAGCCCATCTCCCTCTCCCTTCCTCGCCGCTGGAGGCAGACTTTGCCTGCTTGCTTTCTCTGGCTTGGCACTTTGATTATAAACTGAGGATCTCACTGTTGATTATAAAAACAATACATGAGATATTATAGACATTTTGGAAAACCATTATAAAATTATGAAACAAGACAAAAATTACCTGTTTATATCTTTACCCAGAGAAAACACTGTTAATATTTTATAAATTTCTCTTCCAATACTTTTATCTGCACATACCTACAAACTTAATAATATATGCAGCTATTTTAATAAAATATTTCTAACTTATAAATTTAAAACATAGAAAAGGCTGGGGGCAGCGCCTGTGGCTCATCGAGTAGGGCACCGGCCCCATATACCGAAGGTGGCAGGTTCAAACCCGGCCTCGACCAAACTGTTAAACAGAAAAATAGCCCGGCTTTGTGGCAGGCGCCTATAGTCCCAGCTACTTGAGAGGCTGAGGCAAGAGAATCGCCTAAGTCCAAGAGTTGGAGGTTGCTGTGAGCTGTGTGACGCCACGGCACTCTACCGAGGGCGACAGACTGAGACTCTGTCTCTAAAAAAATAAAAAAATAAAAAAAAAAAAGAAAAGGCTGGGGAGGAGTAACCACAATGTTTATAATAATTGGTCAATGAGCCAATCTATTTTGAGTGCTTATTTTCCCTGTATAAGTACTTAAAGAATGTCAAATGGGACTGACAGGACAGAGTGTCAAGTGTGTGAGGCCACATTACACACGGAGGAGCAGAGCTTGAGTGAATTATGCACAGCTGCCTTGAGGTAGCATTATCATCCGTGGTTAGGTTTTCTGATGTGCCTTAGGGGAGGGCCAGCAATGTCTCACCATCAGCCACATGATGGGGAATAGCAGTCAAGGAATGAAGCCAGGAGCTGTGGCATCAGGCCTGAGGGCTGAGTGAGGTTTCATGCAATGTGATCAACCCCAAATGCAGAAGTTAGAATGGTGTAGAATGGTGCTAGCTAATGGAGATCTATTCTAGTGCAAGCCACATATATAACTGAAAGTTTTCTAGTGGTTATATTAAAAAAAGAAATAAAAGGTGCAATTAATTTTAATAATATATTTAACCTGCCACATCCAAAGTCTGATTATTCCAGCCGGCAATCAACAGTTTAAAGTTATTGCTGAGATATTTTACACTATTTTATGTGTTTAAGTTTTCAAGATATAATATGCATTCTATGCTTACAATACCTCTCAGTGGAGACTAGCTGTGCATCTGGTGCTGGTGACTGTCATATCCCACGGTGCAGATCCATAGGTAGCCATGCATGTGCTAAAGGCTGCGATATAGATCTAGAGAAAGTCGGAGTTTGGAATAGTAATAGGAACAGAGTAAGCAGTTTGACATTAAGGTCATGAATACCTTAAGTGTTGAAGGTCTTCTTTAATGTGTTGCCAGACTAGGAGGCCTGATGGGACTCATGATGTAAAAAGGACTGTGAGGTGTGGGTTGGATAATTCGAGGTAGGCGCAAACCCCATTAGGCGTATAACCACCAATATATCATATTTATAATTCTGGAGGTCAGAAGTCTGAAATGAGTCTTGGGCTAAAATCAAATAGTCTGCTGGAATGTATTCTCTTTGGAGGTACTAGAGAAGCATAGTAATCAGGAAATTATAAATATGATGAGGGAAAACAAAGCAGCATAGGGGCAATGTCAGAAGGTGGTGAAGAAAGGCTCACAGAGAAGATGACAGTTGAGCAGGACTCTGGAGGAGGGAGGGAGGGATTCCTACTCCTGGGATGAGTATTCCAGAGAGAACGCAAAGAGCCTGAGGTGGGAACCCCATTGGTAGTATTGAGGAACAGTAAAGAGACCCATGTAACTATTGCCAAGTGAGTAAAGAAGAAAGGGCTAGGGGACTGCGGGGGGGCGGGGTATGGCAGGGGACCAGATCTCACAGGCCCTGTGGGTCACTGTGAGTGTTGTGGATTTTACCTCGAGTGAGATGTGAGCCATTGGAAGATCCTGAACATATGAATCATGTGATTTGACACATTTTATTTTATTTATTTTTTTTGTTTTTTAAAAGACAAGGGCTTCTTCTGTCACCCAGGCTGGAGTACAGTGGCTCAATCACAGCTCACCATAACCTCAATGTCCTAGGCTTAAATGATCTTCCTACTTTGGCCTTCCTAGTAGCTGGACCTACAGGCACGTGCCACTATACACACTTTATTATTATTATTAGTATTATTATTTTTAGAAAAAAGCTTGCTATGTTACCCAGGCTGGTCCCAAACTGTTGGCCTCAAGTAATCCTCCTGCCTTGGCCTCCCAAAGTGCTGGGATTATAGGGGTGAGTCACCACATCCCACCTATTGTCTCTTTTGAGAGCTACAAGTAAGAGAGACTGCCACTGCCACTGCTTCTGGAAGTGACCATTTCAGAGAAATAGCCCTACTCAGAGTGACTTTTTTCAAAATAATATTTATATACTATGACTTGTTTTAATAAAGTTACATCAAGTAAAAGCTTGAAACACCTGTTTCCTACAACCTCAATTTCTTTAAAGAGAAAATGTTCTTTGATTGTAAATCCAAATTCACAGTAGAAATTATGTCAAAAAGCTGCCAAGATGTCATTCAGGGCAAACATTTTTTGAAGGAGACACAAACTAGTAGCTCCCGGATTGTCATCAGCCAGCAGACAGGTATTGAGGTGTCTCTCACAGGATTTTGTCAAAGCTTGAGTCAGCAAATTAAAAAAGGGAATGTTCACATCAAACTCCAGATTTCAGTTTGTTTGAAAAATGTAGGTCACAGCTAAGCCACAGTCTGACTTCATACTTGAGAAGCAGCAGCTGCAGCCAATTCCTCTGGACAGGACACCTGTTTTCCAGGTCACCGCAGATTCCATCACATGCACTTAGACCCCAGCACTTATCTGCTTCCCTGGTTGGTGTCTGAGCCATCTGGACATATAAACTTGCAGCATAATGAAAATGTCTTGAATTCTTTTCCATAAATGTTCCATGGGTGTGATGAGGGCTTCCTGACAACTGTCCTCTACTACTTCGAGATTCCTCTCCTTTCATCCTCAATTCCCAGGCAGACCAGAACTGAACTGGGAACTTGAGGTCCTGAGTTTCAGAGAGGCAGGTGTGGTGAGGAGAGTCACAGGATGTCTTGATAGGAGCTGTGAGAGGACAGAAAGGGAGAGGCCATTCAGGAAAAGGGGAGCCAGGAAGGGAGGGGAGGCTGAGGAGAGGACATGCAAAGGGGAAACTTACCAGCACCTCTTAAGCCATGGCCTTAAGCCTATAGTGAGCACCAGGAGGAACACCAGGCCTGCCAGCACTGCCAAGATGACCAGGCCCGTGGAGGTGTGACTCCATCCTGCTTTAGGGAAATACAGATGTCTCTGCACAGGGCCCCTGCCCATTTCAAGTCCCCTGGTGCAAGCACACCGGAGGGTGCCAGACACTTCTGATTTCCTCCTTCATTTAAAATGCCTCTTTCTATACCTCATAAGTTTACATTCTCCATCTGTTCCTAGGATCTAGGCATCCTTAATTCAGTGCACCTCAGCATTTGCTTGTACAGCCTAGAGAAGCATGACAGCTGTGTAGGTAGGCAGGCCTGAGTCTAAA